>APFE030736485.1:129651-156212 GCA_000404065.3 Pinus taeda | reverse complement strand
AGAGTCTTGAAGCATAGGGAGGTTATGCTGCCGGAATCCTGAGAGAGAGAAGGTCTATTGCAAGGCATACATAGCTGGATTCTCAGAGAGTTTGATACAACTCTGATTATCACAATAGATCATAGTTGGATCCATCCTCTGATCAAACAAACCAACTAGAATTTTCCACATCCAAATGGCCTCACATGCTTATTGACTTGTAGCCATGTATTCAACCTCTGCTGAGCTGAGTGCAATTGACCTATGTTTCTTGATGTACCAAGAAACTGCAACTGACCCAAGGTTGAAAATTCCTCCTGATGTGCTCTTCCGATCTGATGGACTCCCTGCCCAATCTGCATCTGTGAAGCCCTGTAGCTTCACTCCCTCTAATTGTTTGTACCATAATCCATATTGAGATTTTCCTCTGAGGTATCTCAAAACATGCTTAGCTGCCTTCCAAAACAGCTTGGTAGGTTGAACCACAGCTTGAATCAGCGAGTTGACTGCATAGCACAAATTTGGTCATGTGTTCACTAAGTACATTAGTGAACCCACAAGCTACCAATACATAGTAGCTTCTACTACTTCTCCTGAAGTAGCATCCTCCTTCCTCCAGTTACCTAATAGAGGAGATTGCATGGCCTTGCACTTCTTCATGTGGAATCTCCTAAGTATCTCATTGGCATACTTGCCTTGAGACACAAACACTTCCCCATCCTTTTGCCACACTTTCATGCCTAGAAAGTAGTGCATGAGACCCTTGTCTTTCATCTCGAACTCTCTTGCAAGGTCCTCCTTGCAAGACATGATCAATTGATCATCACCTATTAATATAAGATCATCAACACAAAGAACAATAATCAACTCCTTACCTTCTACCATGATGTAGTACAAGTTCGCATACGCTTCACTCTTTGTGAAGCCCAACCTGGTGAAGTAGTTGTTGATCCTGGTGTACCAAGCACGAGGTGCTTGCTTCAACCCGTACAAATCTCTCTTGAGTCGGCACACATGTGACTCATGATCGAAGGTCTCAAAACCTTCTGGTTGCTCTATGTACACCTCTTCCTCAATATTGCCATTGAGGAATGCAGTCTTCACATCCATTTGATGGATCTTCCAACCCATCTGTGCTGATAGTGCCAACATCGATCTGATAGATGAGTACCTTGCTACAGGAGCAAAAGTCTCATCATAGTCAATCCCCTCGACCTATGAGAAACCACAGGCAACAAACCTTGCCTTATGTTTCTCTACACTAACATCAACAGCTTGCTTTACCTTGTAAAGCCAATAGGAACTCACAACTAACTTGTTCTCTGGTCTTGGAACCACATCCAAAACACTGGTCCGAACTATGGAGTCATACTCCTCCACCATAGCATCAACCAAAATTTGATGTTGCATTGCTTCCTCAAAGGAAGATGGCTCAGTCTCAACACATTCCCAAACAAGGGCCATGTATCTAGTGTACCTATCAGGTGACCTCCTCTTTCTGTGCTGAGAAGATGGTTCTCCCACATTATCTCTTGCATCCGACAACAACATGTCAGCTTCTCTCGTGCGCTTCTGTCCATCTCTGGAAGACTTTGCTTGAGTGGATGTCTCCACTCCTAGAACCTCTACATGTGGTTGCTCCGCATAAATCTGAGGCTCCTCCTCCTTAGGAACCAAAAGTTCCTCCATAGCCTGTAGTTGGAGCTCCCTCTCAAGGGAAACTCACATGGCTTTCTGCTCATGAAACTTAAGATCTCTATGAACCACTGTGCTCTGACTGGTAGGAAAATACACCCGATAGTTGTGGGGTGTATTAGTGTACCCCACAAGTATCCCCAACTCTGATGTCGGCTCAAGTTTCTTCTAGGCATCCTTGGTCACATGGCAATATACCGATGAGCCAAAGATCCTGAAGTGACCCACATCTGGTCTCTTCCCGGAGAAAGCTTCCTTTGGTGTCTTCATCCCAAGTATGCGATGCGGGTTTCTATTATGCAAATAGATCATTGTGTTGCATGCCTCAGCCCACAAATGAAGTGGTAGCCCTTGGTCATGCAGCATTGCCCGAGCTGTCCCCACAATCATTTTGTTCTTTCTCTCGAACACCCCATTCTGTTGTGGTTTATGAGGTGTTGTCAATTTCCATTTAATTCCTTCTGTAGCAAATAAGTCCTTAAACTCTTGAGAGACATACTCTCCACCATTGTCGCTTCTCAAGGCCCTGATCTTGTTCCTTGATTCTTTCTCAACCAAATATTTGAACTTGATGCAGGAGCATTCAACCCAAGGAAAATCATTGTATTTTAGTAGACATAGGGGCGTCATGTGTTTTAGGGAAATTGTTTTCTTAAGTGTTAAGTTAATGTAATATTTAGGCTTTTAAGTGAGTAGAATATGAATTAACTAGATGTGTGAGGATGTTTGTAAATGCTCTCAAATAAAGGAGAACATGAGTGGTTAATAATGACAAAAGAGTTAGAAGTCAATTATAACTCTTAAAGGTAGTTTCATGATTCGAGGGACTAGAGAGAGTTCTTAGGGATTAAATGAAGTTAGAAGTGGACATAGAGGACATTTAAGAGTTAGTTTAGTAGATCTATGATTGGAACCAAAATTAGTTCAATAGAACCTTTCTGGTATAAATGTAAGCCTACGGGCCGAGTGAAGAAGAGGGAGGCCAATGATAGTTGAAGATCAAGCTTGTGAGAGACACAGAGTCTCGAATGTAATCATTTGTTTATACTTATGTATACAAAGGTTTATTCCTAGCTGTGTAAATGTGTGAAATGAGTATTTTATGAATGAATTACATATGAATTCATAGGTTCTATAACAGTGGTTGTAGGCAGAGTTCAGAAGAACACGCAAAGGAGAGAATGATTCAAAGGAATCATAATGGATTATCGAATCCAGTTGAAGAAATAGAGTAAGCTCTGTAGAGGATGCAATGTGAAGAATTCGCAGAGGACTCAAGTCCAGGAGTGAATTGAGTAGTGGAAGAACATAATTCAAAACCCTAAAGAATTAACCCAAAACCATAAGGAAATGCCGAAGAAACAGTGAAAAACATAAACAAAAGGACTAAGGAATAAGTGAGTCATCGAAGCATAAGAACCGTTACATCTCAAAGATCAACGATGCATGTGACAAGGAACGAAACACATTGATCTCATATATCGACGGTCTTCAAATGCTGAAGGAGCATGAAGGATAATCGATGAAGAGCAGTTCTCAAAGGCAAAGAAGTGTATTTCAGGTGGAAGGAAAGTCGTAAGTGGTTTTTAACGTTTGGCTCCAATTCCACTAATCAGAGACATGTAGCAGCAGAGGAGTGAGGGGAAATCCCTTTATCCGGTGGTTAACCCCCGTGCCTATTGTATATTCGAATTCATGGTAGACCGTTGGATCTAATAGGTGTAGATAAACGACGAAGGACTGTCGGGTGACTTTGCATTGGGAAAGGATATTGATTGTTGGATCGAGAACCGATCAACGGTCGCAATCTAATCGCAATTGCATTAGAAAGAGTTCAAAGGTTGGTGGACTGTGAAATGGTGATGTGCTGATAGTGATAAAGCATTGATCAGTGATCAAAGGTGCTTGGAGATTGAGATCTGGAATATGTTTGCATATCGGAGGCGGGAGGAGGTGTGTATTAATGTGACCCGTGGAGGAGCCGATACCTGATTGCGATAAAGGTGGAACCTCGAAAGAGGTGCAGAGACCATATCAGGTGAAAAGGTAAATTATTGTGTGTTTGTGGGTTATTTCCTTTGTAAAAGGTTTGTAAAGGAAAATCGTGTCGATGAAAGGTTTATGTATTAATTTATATGTAAATCCAACATTATCAAGGGAGATAAGGATTTCATGTGATAAATATATATAACCAATGTTGAAAGAGGGAAGGCTATATATATATGTGTGTGTGTGTGTGTGTGTGGTTAAAGGGTTAACAAAGGTTGTATAAGGGTTAAGGAAGGTTATGAGGAGTTTTAAAGTCCTGATAGGAGGGATTTGATGAAGGCTTTAATAAAGTCATAATTGAAGGCTTGAGGGTTGACTAATAGGGCCTTAACCATTGATGGGTGAAGATTTGACTCCTTGGTGAGTTAAATTCCTGGGACAAATGTGCTTATGCATTTTACATGCATATTGTGGGTGTAAGCGGGGGTAACCCTACATCAAAACTCACAAAACTTTGAGAAGGTTTGAGCCTTCTTCTGCATGAAATAGATCCAGCATTTACGAGAAAAATCATCAATGAAAATCACATAATACCTTTGTTTCATGGTGGAGGCTGTTGAGAATGGTCCACACACATCTATATGAACTCGCTCCAAGATTTCTTCAGCTCGACTATCTCGATCATGAAAGGAAGACTTGGCATACTTTCCCAAGGTATAACCTTTGCATGTGTCTACTTGCTCAAGTTTACCTTTGGAAAGTCTAGTAGAAATCTGCTGCATTATCTTCAAGGCTCCATGATGCAAGTGGCCCAACTGCCTATGCCATAAATCACCAATGTCTTGGCTTTGCACCAATTTTGCTTTCGAATTCAATGCAGCACAGTCATCTACCTCTAGCTTGTAGAGATTCTTCACTCCAATCCCAATCCTCTTGGTCTGACCCATGGCTATGTGTCTCATGAATGCCTTTCCTTTACTGAAGACTACATCATAGCCTTTGTCTTCCAAAATTGTGGCCGATACCAAGTTCTTCTTCAGCCCAAGAACATACTTTACATCAGTCAGGGTGAGAGGAGCTCCATGCTCCTTCTGAAAAGAAATCGTACCTTCACCTAAAACATGCTACTTTCCATCATCGCCCATCTCTATGCACATCTTGAGGTCTTTCTCCTTCAAGGTATTGAATAAAATCTTATCGCCAGTCATGTGGAATGAGGCTCCACTATCCAGATACCAAACACAACCCACCATCAATGAAACCATGGATGCGATGAGGGTAAAATATAATTCGAACTAAGAGGCTAATGCCTCACCTTCTGATCCTTTCGAGGATCCCTTCTTGGATTTCTTTAATGGGTAATTAGTTGCATAATGGCCCAGCTCATGACAATTAAAGCGTCTCACTTTAGATTTGTCAATCTTCTTCCTTCCATGGGAAGAACTTGATTTGGAATGGGAAGCCTTCCCTTTCCCTTACCTTGCCTTACTTGCTAAGGCTAGATTTTCTTCATCATCATGCTTAGATGAAGAACCATCTCTGGTGCTTCTCTTGATCTCCTCCTACATTAGATCTGACCATAGTCGTTCCCAATCTAGAAGTTTCTCTCTTCCATTCACTGAGTCCTAGTAGCTATTATAGCTCTTTGGAAGACCGAGGAGAGTAAGGCTCACCATATCATCATTGGCTATCATTATTCCTACACTACCAAGCTAATTTCTGTAGGTGGTGAGCTTGTTCAATTATTTAGAAATAGTTTCACCCTTTTCACACTTGATTTTCTGAAGCTTGTCCTTGAGCGCTAGATTGCTCTTGTTGCTGTTGTTCTGATATAGGTCCTTCAATGTCTTCCACATTGAAAACAGAGTCTCCTTCCCATGGAGACTCGAGACAATATGGTCTTGAACTCCCTCTAGAAGAATCCTCCTTGCCTTCGCCACACACTTTTTCTATTCAGCCAATTCTTGTGCATTAGCTGCATTTGGCTTGAGGATTTCTTGATCAATGAAATCCTTCAAACCATTGTCTTCTAATGTCGCTTCCATGTGATCCTTCCATGCTATGTAATTTGAGCTTCCATCTAGAGCATACTCAAGTCTCAAGCCATTGAATACCATTGGTGAACTTTTAAGGTGTGATAAGAAATAGATTTTGTACCTGCAATCAAGAACTTCAAACTTCGAGTCTTCCCTTCTCATTTATGTTGTTCACAGCTCTAATCACCTTTGCTCCAATAAAATTTGCTCCAATACCATGTAGAAATTTCTTTATAGATTAGCTAGCTCTGATACCATGTAGAAATTCTCACTATAGATTAATTTGATTATGCAATGTACTAAAGAAAAATACTTAATCTACTTCTACAATCAAACTTGTAGAAGCTTAATCAATTTGAGCAAGATTAAACAAAACACATATAACAGAGAAGAAGAATCAATCACACATGAAACACATAAGAATACTCTGGGGAAAGCCTCAGCTAAAAACCCCGCTGTCTATATTATAATACCAGTGGAAATATCTCAGGATTACACAAAGCTTTAGCTCTCACAACTATCCATCTCTCAGTACAATCCCTCATTGCTGCTCATAGATAGAATAGACAACACATGTGCCTACTCCTCTGTCCTCCAAGCCTCCTATTTCCTTGTGCATTTTTCCCTGGGTGCTTCAGCTGTAACCTTGTGTGACACTGATCTCACACACTGTTCTCACCTACTGTAAAAATTATGCAAATCTCAAGGAATGAATTCCTTCTGCATGTAAGAGATTTTATTATAGGAAAATTCTTGCAACTAATAGTACACTTTCATTGCATTTAATCTCAACTGGGTCTTTCTCAGAATAGACATGCATGAGTTAATGATGAGAGAATCTTTAGTTATCTGGAGTACACTAGTTAGATGCATGCATGCATTAACTAACTGAACTCACAATTAGTTCCTCAAACTATTAGGAACTAATTTAATTAGACTTAACCAAGTTAGCTGAGCTAACTAATTACAACTCAAATACAACTCATCATTATCTCCTTAATTAAGGGATAACTTCCTCAATCAAAGGGATAACTGTTGCATGACTTCACAAAGACTTCATGTTTGAATTTCTCCAACTAATTAACTCAAGATTAATTAATTAATTAGTTTTCAAGCAGCTGGTCAGACTAAATTCGAATTTTAATTCTTAATTTTAATTCAAGGACAAATTAAAATTGGAATATTCTTGTTGCCACATTTCAACACAACCCCCCATTATTCATGGAAAATGGGAGAGCCATGGGGTTATGATATAAAATACTCTAGAATACTCTAAATTCTAACTCTAGATAAAAGTTGATGTAGTCAAAATTAACCACTAGTAGGCTATCGAGTTGTGTTATAACCGGGCCACTAGGAGGAAGAGGCATTCCATTCTTTCAAGAGAATTTTTTTCCATAGTTAAACTGCCGGATTGGGAACAACTGTGGTCAGATCTAATGCAGGAGGAGGTGAGGAAAAGCACTAGAGGTGTTTCTTCATATAAGAATGATGATGAAGAAAATATAACCTTAGAAATTAAGGCAAGGAAAGGGAAAGGGAAGGATTCCCTTTCTAAATCAAGTTCTTCCCATGTAGGGAAGAAGACTGACAAATCTAAAGTGAGATGCTTTAATTATCATTAGATGGGCCATTATGAAACTAATTGTCCATTGAAGAAATCCAAGAAGGGGTCCTCAAAAGGATCAGAAGGTGAGGCACTAGCCTCTTAGTTCGAATTGGATTTTACCCTCATCATATGCATGGTTTCATCGATGGTGGGTTATTTTTGGTATCTGGACAGTGGAGCCTCATTCCACATGACCACTGATAAGCGTTTATTTAGTACCTTGGAGGAGAAAGACCTGAAGATGCACATAGAGATGGGCGATGATGGAAAGTACCATGTTTCAAGTGAAGGTACGGTTGTTTTTCAGAGAGAGCATGGAGCTCCTCTCACCCTAACTGATGTAAAACATGTGCCTGAACTGAAGAAGAACTTGGTATCGGTTATAATGTTGGAAGACAAAGGCTATGATGTAGTCTTCAATAAAGGAAAGGCATTCCTGAGACACATAGCCATGGGTCAGAATAAGAGGATTAGGATTCGAGTGAAGAATCTCTACAAGCTCGAGGTAGATGATTGTGCTGCATTGAGTTTGAAAGAAAAATTGGTGCAAAGCCAAGATATTGTCGAGTTATGGCATAGGCGGTTGGGCCACTTGCATCATGGGGCCTTGAAGATAATGCAGTAGATTTCTACCGAACTTCCCAAAGGTAAACTAGAGCAAGTAGACACATGCAAAGGTTGTACCTTGGGAAAGTATGCCAAGTCTTCTTTCATGATCGAGACAGTCGAGCTGAAGCAATCTTGGAGTGCGTTCATACATATGTGTGTGGACCATTCTCAATAGATTCCACCACGAAACAAAGGTATTATGTGGTTTTCATTGATGATTTTTCTCGTAAATGCTGGATCTATTTCATGTAGAAGAGGGATCAAACCTTCTCAAAGTTTTGTGAGTTCAAAGCTTTGGTTGAGAAAGAATCAGGGAAGAAGATCAGGGCCTTGAGAAGCAACAATGGTGGAGATTATGTCTCTCAAGAGTTTAAGGACTTCTGTGTTGTAGAAGGAATTAAACGGGAATTGATGGCACCTCATAACCCATAGCAGAATAGGGTGGATGAGAGGAAGAACAAAATGATTATGGGGTAGCTTAGGTGACGTTGCATGACCAAGGCCTACCACTTCATTTGTGGGATGAGGCATGCAACACAATGGTTTATTTGCATAATAGAATCCTGCATCACATACTTGGGATGAAGACACTAAATGAATCTTTCTCCGGGAGGAGACTAGATGTGGGTCACTTCAGGATCTTTGGCTCATCGATATATTTCCATGTGACCAAGGATGCCCGGAAGAAACTTGAGTCGATAATAGAGTTGGGGATACTTGTGGGATACACTGATACACCCCACAACTATCGGGTGTATTTTCCTACCATTCGGAGGGCAATGGTTTGCAGAGATCTTAAGTTTGATGAGTAGAATGCCATGCGAGGTTCCCTTGAGAGGGAGCTCCAACTACAAGCTGTGGAGTAACTTTTGGTTCCTAAGCAGGATGAGCCTCATACTAATGTGGAGCAGCCGAATGTAGAGGTTCCAGGAGTGGAGACATCCACTCAAGCAGAGTCTTCTAGAGATGGGTGGAAGCGCATGAGAGAAGCTCACAAATTGTTGCCATATGTGAGAGAGAATGTGGGAGAACCATATTACGCATATAGAGGAGGTCACCTCATAGGTACACTGGGTACATGGCCCTTTTTGGGGAATGTATTGAGACTGAGCCATCTTCCTTTGAGGAAGTAGTGCAATAGCCGATTTGGGTTGATGTTATGGTGGAGGAGTATGACTCCATAATTTAGAACAGTGTTTGGGATGTGGTTCCAAGACTAGAGAACAAGTTAGTTGTGAGTTACCATTGGCTTTACAAGATAAAGTAAGATGTTGATGGTAGTGTGGAGAAACATAAGGCAAGATTTGTTACCCATGGTTTCTCACAGGTCGATGGGATCGACTATGATGAGACTTTTGCTCCTGTAGCAAGGTACTCATATATTAGATCGATGTTGGCACTATCAACACAGATGGGTTGTAAGATCCATCAGATGGATGTGAAGACTACATTCCTTAATGGAAAGATTGAGGAAGATGTGTACATAGAGCAACTAGAAGGTTTTGAGACCTTCGATGATGAGTCGCATGTGTGCCAACTCAAGATAGCTTTGTACGGGCTAAAGCAAGCACCTCGTGCTTGGTACAGCAGGATCCAAAACTACTTCACCGGGTTGGGCTTCACAAAGAGTGAAGTGGATGTGAACTTGTACCGCATCATGGTGGAAGGTAAGCAGTTGATCATTGTTATTTATGTTGATGATATGATATTGATAGGTGATGATCAATTGATCATGTCTTGCAAGGAGGACCTTGCAAGAGAGTTCGAGATGAAAGACATGGGTCTCATGCACTACTTTGTAGGCATGGAAGTGTGCCAGAAGGATGGGGAAGTGTTGTGTCTCAAGGCAAGTATGCCAATGAGATACTCAAGAGATTCCACATGGAGAAGTTCAAGCTCATGCAGACTCCTCTAGCAAGTAACTGGAGGAAGGAGGATGCTACTTCAGGAGAAGTAGTAGAAGCTACTGTGTATCGGTAGTTTTTGGGTTCACTGATGTACTTAGTGAACACACGACAAAATTTGTGCTATGTGGTGAACCAACTGAGTCAAGCTATGGTTCAGACTACCAAGCTATTTTTTAAGGTAGCGAAGCATGTTTTGAGATACCTCAAAGGCACATCTCAATATGGATTATGGTACAGATGGTTAGAGGGAGTGAAGCTACAGGGCTTCACATATGTAGCTTGGGCAGGGAGTCCATCGGATCGGAAGAGCACATCAGGAGGAATTTTCAACCTTGGTTTAGCTGCAGTTCCTTGGTACAGCAGGAAATAGAGGTCAGTTGCACTCAGCTCAGCAAAGGTTGAATACATGGTTGCAAGTCAAGCAGCATGTGAGGCCATTTGGATGTAGAAAAATCTAGTGGGTTTGCTTGATTAGAGGATGGATCCAACTGCGATCTATTGTGATAATTAGAGTTGTATCAAATTCTCTGAGAATCGAGTATTTCATGATAGGTCCAAGCATATCAACATTCAGTATCATCATCTCAGAGACTAAGTGGCGAGGAGGATCATGTTGTTGTAGTATATTTTGACCGAGGAGCAAGATGCTGACATTTTTACTAAGGCATTGTCAAAGTGTAAATTCAAGTTCCATAGAGACAGGATCGAGGTGGTAGATAATCCATTTTTTGTTGAGAGGGAGTGTTGAAATGTGGCAACAAGAATATTCCAATTTTAATTTGCCCTTGAATTAAAATTGAGAATTAAAATTCGAATTTAGTCTCACCAGTTTCTTGAAAAATAATTAATTAATTCATCTTGAGTTAATTAGTTGGAAAAATTCAAGCTAGAAGTCTTTGTGAAGTCATGCAACAGTTATCCCTTTGATTGAGAAAGTTATCACTTAATTAAGGAGATAAGGATTAGCTGTAATTAGTTAGGTCAGTTAACTGAGTTAAGTCCAACTAAATTTAGTTCAGTTTGAGGAACTAATTGTGAGTTCAGTCAGTTAATGCATGCATGCATGCAACTAGTGTACTCCAAATAACTGAATATTCTCTCATAAATAATTCATGCATGTTATTTCAAACAAAGACCCAGTCGAGATTAAAGGCAGGGACAGTGTACTATCAGTTGCAAGAATTTTCCTATAATAAAATATCTTGCATGCAGAAGGAATTCATACCCTGAGATTTGTGCAGTTTTAAAGTATGTTAGAGCAGTGTGAGATCAGTGTCACACAAGGTTACAGCTGGAGCACCCAGGGAAAACTACGCAAGGAATAGGAGGCTTGGAGGATAGAAGAGAAGGCATATGTGTTGTCTATTCTATCTATAAGCAGCAGTGAGGGATTGTACTGAGATCTGGATAGTTGTGAGAGCTAAAGCTTTGTGTAATCCTGAGATATTTCCACTTGTATGATAATACAGATAGTGGGGTTTTTAGTTGAGGCTTTCCCCAGAGTATTCTTCTATATTTCATGTGTGATTGATTCTTCTTCTCTATTATATGTGTTCTTTTTTATCTTTCTCAAATCGGTTAAGCTTCCGCAAGTTTGATTGTATAAGTAGATTAAGTATTTTGCTCTAGTACATTGCATAATCAAGTTAATCTACAGTGAGAATTTCTACACATATTTTATATGAGTTTAAACCCCTCTTTGTTATTATTTCTTTGGGTAGTAAGGTATACAGGATATAGGAGGTATCCCCGCCTACCACCATCTCTTTGATCTCTACTAAGAAATGTAGTAAGATCATCTCCGAGACTGAGAAATTTGCTTTCTTTTTTATTCACTTTCAAAGTAAGGGGAAGATCATAGCCACATCCATGGCCCTTGGGAAGGGTTCCTCCATGTAGTAGAAGCAGGTGGATATAGTCATGGAATAATACAAGGACATATTCTCCTCACCCATAGGGGTGTCGTTGCACTTTTAGGTAAATCATTCCATCTATTTGACTCCCAGAGAACCTCTACCCAATGGGTTGATATATCGCTACTACATTCTAGAAAATGAAGAGATCAAGCAGAAAATCTAGGAGTTGTTGTAAAAAGGGCACATCCAACCAAGCTCCTCGCCTTGTGGGAGTCTAATGTACTTGTACAAAAGAAGGATGGAACCTGGAGGCTCTGCATTGATTATCAGGAACTAAAAAAAATCACTGTCAGGAACAGGTATCCAATCCCACTAATTGATGATCTTCTGTACCAACTCAAAGGGGGCCAAGTCTTTCAAAAAAAATGATCTAAAGTCTGGCTATCACCAAGTTCCAATAGAGCCCACAAATGTATGTGTTATCACTCTGTAATTTCCCAACAGTGTTAGAGAAACCCAGAGGTAACCACAAAACCACTTTGGAAGCTGGGATCTAGCCCTTACAGCTTCAAAGAGAAATCTCTCTATATGATTTAGATTTGTTGATTTAATATATTAGGCTATTTATGAGTTATGAGTTCTGATTTTGGTTTTTGAAAAATTTGGTTGAAACTGCAAGGACAGTCCATTAGGAAATGGAGCCATAAGTTTAGGGTGATCAAATGAAAGAATGTCAGAATAGATGTAACAAGGAAAGGTAGGCAGGCTTTTTGATCTTTAGAGAATTTATGAAAAGAATGGGATGAAAATATTTAGATTCAATTAAACATAGCGAATACTAGGATGAATTCTATATTTAATATCAGAGTGAAAACATAGACATTGTTTATAAGACATAGCACAGTGTATTCAAACAAATTCAGCCCTTAATCTTCGTTAACCAATAGAGACAGAAAAGAGCATATGGAAAATAGCGAAAATAACGATTTCACAAGAGAAGAATTATCACCAATTTCGTGACACAGGAATCTTGAACAAACATTCTGTATTAATAGAAATAATCACTTCATTACATGCACATCTTTACATCAAGGATCTTCTTTCTTCATATGAGTTCCAACCATTTGTACTTCGAATTATGAAGTATTTATAAAAATTCATCAAAATATCTTTATTTAAATATCAATATTTTCATACAAAATATCCTTAAAATGTTTATAAAATTAGTATAGGAATATAGGAAAACTAAAACTATTGAAGCTCTGGCACTAACTTCGAGGATTGATTGTGATGACTCGGCCTAAGAAAACTGTTTCTTTATTGCTAAAGATGAATACCTGTTTTACTCAAGAATTTGACAAAGTTTATCCCATCTATCTTCATCTGGGGTCGGGAATTTAATTAACTTTCTGTAGGTTTCATCCACTTCAGTATATCTCTGGAAAGTAGGCTTAACTAAAAATAGATGTTTTATTTCATGTTTGATCAGTATGTCGAATTTCAAACCTTCCATGAAAGCTTTACCTATAATGGTTCCCTTTATGGTGGAAATTTTTTATTTATCTATGGCTATTGAATATAACTTTCGCTGATAATCCTCTAGCTTAACTAACTTATCTCCCATTCGCTTTAAAACTAGAAGCCCCTTTTGGTGCAATATGTTGAACTTCTTGTGGAATTTATGAATGCTAGACTCCAAATTGTGACACTTATTTTATAATTGTAGCATTAGATTCCTTTTTGTAAGAATTCTTCTTACCTCTAGTATTGTTTCAATTCTGTCAGTGATCTCATATTCCTTCGACTCTTTCTTGTCCTTTGAGTTCAAAATTCTTATTAAGGCAGTGGCTTCACCTAGTTTCTAACCCAAGTTTTCCTTTTTCTCTTCTATGACCTGTTTTTATCTCTCTACTAATTCCTCAAGCTCGAAAATTATTTCGATGGAAGGCCAAATTTCAGTCATAGCTTCATTGGTTTCCACCAAAATGTTTTCCTTTTCCTATGCAATTGTCTAGACCATCGCAAATTCATTCCCTAATTGTTCAATTCTTTGAGTTAATTTGTTAGACTTTTGACGCTCGGCCACTTACACATTGTCAATCTTTAATTTTTTCTCTTGAAGTTTTTTAAGCTGAGTTTTCAGCTTTTCAATCTCTTAGCCTCTAATATACAAGTTTTCCATAGCTTTGATTAATTCTCCTGATGTATATTTAGATTATCTCTCTATTGTACTAGTTGTTGAAGTTGAAGCACCTATTGTTGATGTATTTGAAACTGGATTGTAGTGAGAGGAATGACTAATAAGTTAGTTTATTGTTCTTTATCTTTTAGCAGCTTCTCAATTTCAGCCTCCATTTGTTTAATCTTCCCATTCTGCTCAATGATAATTTTAAACATATCTTCTTTCTCCTTATCTAGTTGGCTAGCTTCTTTTGTCTGTGGATCTTCAATGGATGGAAGTTTGAGTTGATTTTTTAGGGTTGTTATGTCAGCATTTTTTCTTTTAATGATCTCCTCAGAAAATTTTACATTATTGGGATCATATCCCAATTTAATCACTAATTCCTCTAAAGACTTTATCTTAGTGCCTTTAATTGAAGAAGATATTTTCTCTAATTTCAATTGAGATTGAATGGTGTTGAATAATGCCTAAAGTCTGGAGGTAGCCATTGCTGATTTTATCAAGGTGGAATACAACACCTCACATGTTTTCTTGTGAAAATCCATTTGATCAATAAGATGGATTTGATCAATGTTGAAAGAAAAAATGGACTTCTTGTATTCATCTTTAGTTTTAGGAAAAGGAACCTGAGCTTCTAATAAAGCTATCTACATTTTCCCTTCCTCAATGTCAAAAGAAGAGAGAAGTTTGTGCTGAGATGAAGTTGTTTGCTTCCAAAACTAAGAATAGGTGGTTGCTTTTGGGAGTTCATTTTTCTTATTTATCTCCCTATACCTAGAAAATATACTTGGTTCAGCTTGATCATGAACCAATTCTCCTAATTAAGATGTTTCCAGAGGTTCCTGAGAAGCTGAAGATGATGGTGATCTTGTGAAAATGTCTTCAATGTGAGAGAAAGTAGAAGTATAAGGGCATGTCAAAACTATTGTAGACTATACATTTTCTTCATGTTAAAACTCTTCTACTGGATTGGTTTTCTGCCTCTTCTTATATATTTGGAATTATTTCCCCTGAATTTATGTGACTAAAGGGGAAGCACCCTCCCTTGGTATTTTATCCTACTTTTCCTGTGGCACTAGTGTTTGTGATGTCGTTTTAGAGGGTACATGTTCTTCTACCTCCTGCAATGTATTTTCCTGCCAATGATCTTGATTCCTATATTGCTCAATTTCAAATCTGGGAGCATGAGTGTAGGGAGTATTTTTCTGCTCTACTCTGAACTTTGATATTATTCCCAAAGGATCATATGACCAAGTGAAACTAAGTTTAAACCTCATATGTTTGAGCAGAAGATTTACTTCTTTTTTTGTTGTCTTGGTATTGCAAATGAAAGGACGAACATGTGCTTTTATTTTGAACTGAGATTTCCGCTTAGTTTCTACAAAGTGTAGATGATCCATATTGATCATTTTCCTAATATGCTCTAATGCAAATATCCTTATGGGAACAATTTTTGGAAATTTATAGGGACGAAATTCGCACTCATACAATCTAATCTTAGTGTAATTTTGATACAGGTACCAGTCACCTATTTTTATTTGATCACTGAGATGTAAATTTCTCTTTATCTCAAGTCCAATTCTAGGTTCAACATCATTGTTAAGTAGGTACGAAAATGTATACAAAACATGGTCTACATAATCACTGAAGGTGAATTCATTGGTCTGCTTCCTTACCAAGGAAGTCCAATGAATCATAGATTGTGCATTTCCCTATTCATCCAACTTTTTTAATGGAAATTGAAATTTTTATTCCTAATAGAATAGGAACAAGTACAATAAAACTAAAGCATGTTTGAAGACTCCTTCTATAGAAAAATTAAGGAATTGTTCATGAATGACCGTTGCTAAAAATTCACTGTAATTAAAAATGATTGAAGGCTTTTCTTCTATTAAAAACACTGATAGGAAATTTATGATGGCTTCATCAACCCTGATGTAGATTTAAATAGGAACGCAACAAATTATGGAGATAACCATAAACACAGAGATGCAATGGAAAGAATACTTCATTTAATTAATGTAAAATACTGAAATATGCTTACAAACAGAAATGGAAATAAACCATCTAGGGCTATGGTAGTTTATCTCTAAGAAGAGATGTGGTGGCTACATGCCTCTAAACTATCTTACAATGAGGCTCAAGGGCCTTTTTATTATTTAACAATAAGAGAAAACCATAAACAACCAAAACCCTAACCCAAGGAGATGTAACACCAAGAGTTTATGGGCCCTGTTGGGGTGAGTTGGACAACCAACTTCCCGGGCTCGTGACTTGGTCATATTATCTCCATTTGACACGCATGATAACCTATTGGAAAGATCTCTCTGAGGACTATGATGGAGAAGAAAATTTTAGATAGAAAATCGTTGGTGGTAGATTTCAGAAAAAACGTCGTTTAGGGCCTCAAAACGGCTCCCGAAGTTTACGAACCCAAAACACTGCTAAAAATAGTAAATTTTGCTACAATTAAGGAAACTGAAAAACTCAAAGAAGCAATGGTGGGGGCCTAAGTGGAATTGGCAGGTGGCCACCAATATCCACATGGATCAAACCCATTGATTAGTTTGATAGCCCAGTAAACAAGAAACTACATAAATAATATGTTTTGTCATTTTAGAGAACATGGAGGATGGATAAGGAGGGTTTGTCTTCAACAATTGGACATACTCAGTAAGAAATGTTTGAAACGTTTTGGCTCTGTGAGGGAAAGTGAGGTTTTTTTAGAGTTCCATGAGGGAATCTATTGAAAAAGGTTTCAAAGAGGTTGAATTCTAGATCTGCAACATTTGGCAAACAGAGTCAAGGGTAGTTGTGAAAAGGATGTCATTGTTCTGTGCTAGAATTGCTCTTTGGTTGGGTATGTACCATAAATGGCACCATGAAACAAATTCAGGAAAATTATGGCTCTGAGGAAAAACAAATTGAGGTAGGAAGGAGTCCCATAAGCCCAATTTGTCACTGAGATCAACATATTTTTGTTTTAGGCAATTATGGAGCATGTAGAGATCGAACTCACAATTGGTTTCAATGATTTTGTATTGTTGATCCACGAAAGGCTAGTGGTCTAAGTCAATTACAAGGGGAAGCATAGGGTTTTCCCTTGTATCTTTTGACTTTCCTTTCAAATACATGTTTGAAGGAAATGAGATGGAAAACAGTGTAATTACCTAGAAGTGGTCGGAGGTAAGGTTTAGCTTGATGAGGTTGAAGTAACAGTAGAAAGTTCATTGTCACAAGATTTGCAGCAGGATCGTAGAAGGAAAGCTAACTGAACCGGGTTCTAGTTCACTTATTAGCAATACCAATTACCGTTGATAATTATCTGTTTACTAGAGTGGATTCATTAATCAGAGAATGCTTATGTATTTAACATCTATTAACGGTTGCATGACAAGCAGGGATGTGATAGGACCGGGAAAGAATGGGAAGGGGAAGTGCCATGTTGTGGGATCAAATCGGAATGGAGGGGGAAGGATGTGCCACTTGGCAGGAGAGGAGTGGAGCAAAAATAGTGGGTTAATGGTTAAATTTTAGGCGGGAGGAAGGAAAAGCGGATTTCGAAGGGGGTTTAATAGTAAATAGTTTTAGGTGAGGGGGCTTTGAATTCTACTAGGGGGCTCCACATCGCAAAAGCTGGTTTTGGAGAATCATCTTTTCAGACCCCCCCCCCTGATTAAATATAGGAGGTGCGGGGGGGGGTGTCTAAAGCGATTATCTATTGTTGATCTAGGCAGGTTAGATCATGGCCATCGACTTCAGGTCAAACATTATTACATAACAACAAAAATTGTCGCATCAAAAAACAATTATTAACATTTAATTAATCATGATTACACTGTGTGACTAAACTAATTAAACTCCATTATTAAACAACTAATGTAGCATTTAAACTAGCAACACATATTTTTATTTTATAAGGGGTCTTTTACCATATTTTTATTTTTTGAATATTTATCCATTTTTTCTTTTCTTTTTTCATATATATATCATTTTTTTATATCCCTTTTCATTTTCTATTTTTCTATTTTTCTATTTTTTTCATTGGAAATAATTTGCAAAATGAAGTATTATTTACAACATCTCATAACATAAAGAATCAATAAATAATCATAATACGATCCTATAAATTATATGACCCTAACAATTGGCTCCAATGGGGTTGGCATCCTCCCTATGAGGTGTTAAGAATGTTGTAGATTAGTAGCCTTTGTCCATTGGGTATCATGTTCTTATTCTGCAACTAAAATGCCTACATGTTGTTATTATAAATATTGGTAGCAACTCATGAGAAGCTCAAGTCCTTCTCTTCAGGCTTCAATTCCTGATGTTAGCCACCCTCTCTTGTTGTAAAATAATAAAATGATATTAAAATGACTTGAATGACAAACTTATCTATTCTGGAAGAAACTAGTACTTGATTAGTCTGCCATTGACAGGTCCTCCTGGTAGTCCTTCTCCAGCGATGTCTTTCAGAAAAAATGCATTGTTACCTCAGCAAGATTCAATTTTATAGGGTCCTTTCCACAAACTATCGAATTTCCCATGCTTACCTTTTTATTCATTTCTTGAGTCCCATCTTAACATCAAATCATCTAGTTGGAAGTCATATGCTTTGGTCCTTTTGTCGTGGCTATTTTTCATTTTGTCCTTAATTATCTGAGTTTGTTGTAGACTTCCTCCCTAGTTTGTTGCAACTATATTGTTTGATTTATCCTTCTTTGTACATCATTTAAGTCAACTTGTGATTCCTATAATAATTTTAGCATAGGGATTCCTAGGGAAGTACGAAAAATTGCATCTACTCCATATACTAATTGGAAAGGAGACATTCCAATAGACTTCTTAATGCTAATTTTGTCAACCCACAGAGCATTAGCCAACTTCTTGTGCCATGATATTTTATTTTCCTGCAATAGTGTCTTAATAATTTTGACTAAACTCTTATTAGAAGACTCAGCTAACCCATTCCCTTGTGGTTAATAAGAAGTAGAGTGTCCTAACTTGATGTGATACTTGTGGAAAAAAACTATCATTCTCTTTCACTTGAAAGCAACAACATTGTCAGTAATGATTTTATGTGGACATCAAAATCTAGCAAGAATATTACCTTCTAAAAATTGAATCATTATAGTGTTTGTAGCTTGTCTGGTTGGAATGGCCTCAATCCACTTAGTGAAGTAGTCAGTAGCTATAAAAATCCATTTATGTTGAATTCAGGATCTTGGATGGATCTCTCCAATGAAATCTAGGTCCCATTGTTGGAAAGGAACCTCAACTGAAATGGGCTTTAAAGGTAATGGAAAAGGTTTTATCTTGCCTTCAAAGATTTGGCACTGATGGCCAGTAGAAACTAGCTCTCAAGATTTTTTGGTTATGTTCTTCCAGTACAAATTTCCTCCATAGTATCCTTGATGAAATTATTTTGTAGTCTTGTCTGATTCATCCTTCAATAAACAATTTAGAAAAATACACCCAACATCTTTCCAATACACATTTCGATCTAAAATGCAGAATTTCATAGCTTTTAACTTTAGAAATATATATTTTGTTGTTTTTTTTTTAACTAGGAGGAGCTTGTAAATTTTGTAAAACAAATGCAATATTTGCATAACAAGGAGAGGTAGAAAATGCTTTTGATACCTATGGAGTCACCAGCTCTTCATGTTCATCAAGTGTAGCTATAAAATTTATGTCGAGTGCATGGAAATTTGCTTCAACCATTAGCTTAGTCAATCCCTGACCTTTGATGAGCTTAGTAGGTCTTACTTCAATGTCATATTGTAGGATCAACTTCAATCCATTTGCCTCTTTTCCCATTTGGATTAGTCTGAGTGAGGATATCTTTCACTACAACACTTGGAACAAATGGAATCATATGGGAGTGGAGAATGTACACCCTAAAGTCTTTCAATGCCTTTACTAGAGAAAAGGCTTATTTTTCCATGATATTGTACTTTAAGGAGACTCCTCTTAAATATTTGCTGAAGAAAGCTATAGGGTGTTCAAATCCTCTATTTTGTTTCTACAAGAGAACTATTGTAATGGTGTGTTAAGATGCAAAAGAGAAAATCATGAAATATTTAGTAAAATCATGGCTAATTAAAATAGGAGAAGTTGTCAAAGTTATATTTACTTCACTAAAATATTTTTTAGCCTCACTATTCCATTTTATCTCTACATATTTCTTCACCATGTTTGTGATTTCTCTCAAGATCTCTGCCAAGTTTGGAATGAATCTTCTTAAGAAATTGATTCTACCGATAAAAGACTGAAATTCTTTCTTGTTCCTAGGAAGATCAATCTTCATTGTGGATTCAACTCTATTGGGGTATATTCAGATACTTTCCTTTGAAATAATATGGCCAAGTATATTTCCTTCCTTCAAACCAAAAAGAGATTTTTTTGGGTTTAAGGAAATACCGTATTTCTTGCTTTTTTAAAAAACTCTCCTCAAGTGTAGGAAGTGATCTTCCTCTATTTTGGAAAATATAGTAATGTCATCTAGGTACATTACAATGAACCTGTCTTTCTCATCATCAAATCTAATATACATTGATCTATGAAAAGTGGCCTCTGCATTCATAAGGCCAAAGGGAATTTTTACATATATAAAGGTTCCCCAAGGTGTAATAAAAATTGTTTTATGTTGATCATTGGGATGTACCAAAATTTGGTTATATCTTGAGAAACCATCTAGCAAAGAAATGCTACTGGGACCAACTACTTTCTGTAAGATATGATCCATTTTAGGTAGAGGGTAGTTTTCCTTGAGAGAGAATTTGTTCAGATTCTTGAAATCTACACAGAGCCTTATTTCTCCTACCTTCTTTCTTATTAGCACTAGATTAGACACCCATTTTGAAAATTTTAAGAGTACAATGATTTTTGCATCAAACAGTTTTTTAACTTCCTTTTCTATCAAAGGTAACAGAATTGGATTTACCCTTCTTAATATTTTCTTGAAGGGTTTTTGATCTTCTTTGATGGGAATGGTATGTTGTATGATACTGGTAACATACGATTTCAAATCTTCATAGCTCCAAGCAAACACATCAAAAAATTATTTTTGTAGATTAATGTATTCATGCTTTTATTTAGGAGGCAATGATTTGGATAGTGTTACAATCTTAGGATGTTCCTCAGTACCTATATTACAGTCCACAACCTCATCTCCTACATGTTCTATTTTTATCTTTTTGGCTTTTTGGCTACATCGTTAAAATCAAACATCTCTTCTAATGGCACCAATCCTTGTGGTAACACATTGTTTTTCAATTGTAGAACCTCTAGTGCCTATGAATTTTCATTGGCCTCATTCAACACTATTTCATTTATATTCTCATCTACATCATTATTTGCATCAATATGTATACACTCAAACTCTTCTTTCAATTGTAAAAAAAATCTACCTGCTTATCACTACCAAAAACCTGCCAATATCTTACATTATCTGGAACAGTTGGCCTATGTTTCATTTCCACCTCATATTTTATATTAGGATGGAATGGAATTTTACAAGTACTAGATAAAGTAGCCAAAGCATCAGTTAAGATATTTTTCCCTCTACGAATAACAGACAATTGATATTTAGGAAAACATTGCAGAAAATTTAAGGCTTCATTTATGTAAGCTCTTAGTCTAGGGTGTTTAGCTGAGTACTCACCTTTAATGTGGTTAATGATGAGTTTTGAATCCCCATGTACAAAAATTATTTTAGCTCCCAACCCCTTCAAAATTTGTAGTCCAAAAATCAGTGCTTCATATTGGGTTATATTGTTTGTACGTTGGAAATTAAGATTGTATGCATGTCCCTTTGCTATATTTTTTTTGTGTTTGAGATGAAAACACCTACCCCTGCTCCTTCCTTGCTCACAACCCCATCAAAATCCATGTTCCAAAGGTGTTATCCCTCTTCACATTTTCTTTCAACATCTAATTTTATATCCTTTTTCTTACTCAATTCAACTTCCAAGTGTGACACTTCCTCCTCTACACATTCATCATTATATAAAATAAAGGAGTCCATATTTGAATGCATAGAATACAGGAGTCAATTATTTGGCTTGTCTTGACTACTCACCATACATTTCATTAATGTTTCCCTATATAACCTTCTATGTTGACCAAAAACAAGAATGGTAGCATAGGTCATGTCCATATACAAACCACCCTGAAACTTTGCTCCCCATGATCTTGATAGAAACATTCCATACTTGGGAGCTATGTATGCCACTACAATATACATTACCACACTCTTTTCTAGTATTTGGACCAGAGTAACACATAAATATTTGATGAGACCTAAGCATCTCACTTTGCTGAAGTCAACACAATATAAATCTTTCTAGGGTTTTGTTATGTCTAGTCCTAGCTTCTCCATGATGGCTCTAGGCATAAGATTGTGCGAAGCACCAGAATCAAGCATAGAATTGTGCAGAATTTTGTCATGAATGTTCAAAATGGTATAGAAAGGTAGCACACTACCATCCTGAGACTTCCCTTCAACTTTGTGCCCAAACAATAACTCAGGTTGGTCATTAGTTAAGTTGATTGTGTTTGTCCCTTCCCATATCTTCAGATCCTTCATGACCTGAGATCTATATGCATTCTTTTTAATTAATTCAGTTAGAGGAATACAAATTTTTACCTTGGCCAATTCATTTTCAATACTAAAAGATGTTTGAGTTGTATATATTTCTTTGATATTTATATCATGTTTTTTAGAAGTCCCCTTTTGAGAATCATCTTTTGACAGGCTAGTAGAAGGAGTGCCATCCTGAATTTTCTTGGGAGGATTTTCAACAACCTTATTACTTCTCAAATTGCACTGTATGTGCACTTCCATGATAGAATTTTGGTATCCTTGTTTATAATCATCTGATTCTAAAGGGAGGACTTCTAGTTGTGATAGCAAGAAGAGATCTTTCTCTTCTTTAGTTAAGAAAATGTGGTCAATTTAACTTTCCTCAAATATTATTTTCTTCAAGATCCTTTGGTATCTCACCTTCTTCATCTACGTAATTCTCTTGGAAAGGAGGTCTAATTTGATGTTGATCAGTTTGGCCTCTCTGTTCTCTCTATTTTATTTAAGGTGGGTTTTTCCTAAAATTAGGATTTCTAATTGGAGGACCACCTTGATTATCCCTTGGAGGAGCCCTATCATTTAAACGTATCCTTTCTATCATTCTCTCCATGGTTTTAACTAAGGTATCCAACTTAACATCTGATGAAAAGAAGAAAGTTCTTCTTTAATAGTGACTCTCCTCTCATCCTTTAACCTAGCTCTCTTTGCCAACATATTTGCTTCCACATTGACTGCATTCCCCTGCATTGCCTCAAGGGTAGCAGGATTCCTCTCCCTTAGTTGGTAAGACATGTCTGGATCAAAACCGTTTGGAAATTTGATCAAAGCTAGTCCTAGTGGGGGTTGTATTGCAGCTAGGATAGAATTGTAAATGTTATTGAATCTAGTGCAATAGCCTTGCATAGTTTCACCAAGGACTCTCTTTATACTCTCATATTCAACCAAGATTTGGGGCGAAATTTTGTGAGATCTAGGATAGAGGTAGTTGGAAATGCTTTAAACTATTTCTTAACTTCTCTAGTGAGACTTTGGGAAAATAGCCTCATCTTCACATCGTCATCATCAATTTCTTGCAAACCTAAATAATCATTCATTTTGTCTATATGATGTTGAGTAGTGATTAGCCATGTTCCATCAAATTGAGGTATTCAACTCTGATAATCTTGTGGCATGGAATTAAGTTGTCCAACTAGGACCAGGGGAGCATAACAAGCTTCCATGATTAGTAATTGGGAATGAGAATATGATGAAACTAGAATAGGTGTGGATATGTGGGGTATTAAAGGGGGTGGTATTGCTCTCTATTGAGTTGATTTAGTGGTGGTAGGGATAGTAGATGAAATGCGTACAGTGGTAATAGGAGGAATCATTGGAGGGGCAATAGTAATAGGGGGAATGACTAGTGGGGTTGGTGATGAGGCAGTAGAAGAAGAAGAAGAAATAGGTGTTTTCTGAATAACATACTTCTGCACAACGTGATCTAATTCGGTCACCAAATATTCAATATTATTAAACTATTTTATAACATCTTCATCAGATTCTTAATTAATAGATTGATGCTTTGATATATAAGGTTTCAAAATACTTTCATCAAAAACTTTCTTAGGTACAAAGTTGTCTGACTTAGTACGAAAAAGGCTATGCTCAAAAGGTAAATCAAATTCAATATCCTCTACAGTTACAAAACTTTCAGGGAGAGAATTAAGTCTGGGCAGTGGATTATTACTTTCTTGGATCTTAGTAAAACTATTCTTTCTGACAAGTTTTCTAGGATTATCTACAATTTATGGTGGTTTAGGATCTTGATTAACTCTAGTGTATATCTTTCTAGAAGCCATATTTGTAATAGATTATTTACAGATAGAAATATGTACAAAATTTAGGTGGAAAACACCCTTAATAACATCTATTTCATAGCCACACACTTGAAATATCCTTTAAGCTTTGAAATAAAAAAATTTACTAGGGAAAAATTTAACTTTATATCAGATTTGTTCGAAGTTCCATAGTAAGGTCACCATAATGTTATCACTTCATAATTTCCCAAGGGTCTGAGAGAAACCTAGAGGTAACCACAAAACCACTTTGGAAGCTAGGATCTAGCCCTTCGATCTTCAAAGAGGGATCTCTCTATATGATTTAGATTTTTTGATTTAAGATATTAGGCTAGTTATGAGTTCCGAGTTTGGTTTTTGAAAGATTTGGTTGAAACTGCAAGGACAGTCCATTGGGAAATGGAGTCATAAGTCTTAGGGTGATCAAATGAAAGAATGTCAGAAGAGATGTAACATGGAAAGGTAGACAGACTTTTGGATCTTTAGAGCATTTGTGAAATGAATGGGATGAAAATATTTAGATTCAAATAAACATAGAGCATACGAGGATGAATTATATATTTAATATCAGAGTGAAAACATAGATATCGTTTATAAGCTAGAACAGAGTGTATTCAAAGAAATTCAACCCTTAATCTTCTTTAAACAATAAATACATAAAAGAACACATGGAAAACAAGAAAAATAATAATTTCACAAGAGAAGAAATATCACCAATTGCCTGACACAGGAATCCTAGAACAAACTTTTTGTATTAATGGAAATGATCACTTCAATACATGCACAACTTTACATCAAGGATTTTATTTCTTGATATGAGTTCCTAAGATCTGATAACAAATGTTAGGAAACTAGCTCACAAAAAGATAGAAAAGATAGATCAACACCTTAAAATTCAACCTCTTTGAGGGGGAAACCTCGTTTACATTACACAAATGAAAAATTCTTGGATGATACAAATGACTAAACCTCCCTTCTATATATAGGAATCTAAGGGGTCATAATACAATCAAGTCAACATAACAGTAATAACATAAGGGCATAAAAATAACAATAGTGGGTTTCTATGGGGCATACTAATAACAATATGGGGACAATAGGGGCACAATAATAACAATAAGGGATACAATGACAATAGTAATGGGGAAATCACTAGTATTATAGGGGCCTAATAGAGTTTCTTTTTTAGGATTTCTATGTCAACATTTTTTCATTTAATGATCTCCTCGCTAGCTTTTACATTACTAGGATCATATGCCAGTTTAATCACTAAATCCTCTAAAGAATTTATCTTAGTGTCTTTAACAAAAGAAGATATTTTCTCTAATTTCAATTGAGACTAAATGTTGTTGACTGATGCCTGAATTCTGGAGGCAGCCATTGTTGAGTTTGTTAAGGTGGAATACAGCATCTCACATGTTTGCTTGTGCAAATACAACTAATCAATAGGATGGATTTGATCAATGTTGCAACAAAAAATGGACTTCTTGTATCCATCTGCAATTTTAGGAAAAGGAACCTGAGCTTCTAAGAAAGTTATTTGCATTTTCCCTTCCTCGGTGTCAAAAGTAGAGAGAAGTCTATGCTAAGATGAAGTTGTTTTCTTCCAAAACTAAGAATAGGTGGTTGCTTTCAGGAGTTCATTTTTATTCTTTATCTCCTTATACCTAGAAAATACACTTGGTTTAGCTTGATCATGAACCAATTCTCCTGGTTGAGATGTTTCCAGAGGTTCTTGAGAAGCTGAAGATGATGGTGATCCTATGAAAATGTATTCACTTCGAGGGAAAGTAGAAGTATAAGGGCATGTCAAAACTATTGTCAACTGTACATTTTCCTCCTGTGAAAAATCTTCTACTGGATTGGATTTCTACCTCTTCTTATGTATTTCAAATTATTTCCCCTAAATTTTGTGACGAAAGAGGAAATACCCTCCCTTGGTATTTTATCCTGCTTTTCCTATGGCACTGGTGTCTGTGATGTCGTTGTAGAGAGTATGTATTATTTTATTTCCTGCAATGTGTTTTCCTGCCATTGATCTTAATTCATATATTGCTCAATTTCAGGTATGGGAGTAAGAGTGTAGGGAGTAGTTTTCTACTCTACTCTCAGCTTTGATATTATTCCCCAAGGATCATATGACCGAGTGTTTAGGTTTTAACCCTGTACAAAAATTACCTGCATACGAATTCTAAAACACAGAAAATAAACAATGTGAGATCATAACACATAAAACACATATACACAGAGATTTTCCCCTGGATCCCAAAACCAGGA
>APFE030736485.1:103080-128021 GCA_000404065.3 Pinus taeda | reverse complement strand
GCATACCAGTTCTTTCTTACCCTTCACCGCAAATCCTTCAAGTTTCTTCATGTAGATCCCCTCTTCCAGATCCCCATGAAGAAATGTTGTCTTCACATCCATCTATTCTACCTCAAAATCAAAAGCAGCAACAACAAATAAAAGTAACCTAATAGAAGTTACCTTGGCAACAAGAGAAAAAATATCACCAAAATCATTCCCGGCACCTGGGAATAACCTTTTGCTACCAACCGAGCTTTGTATTTCTCCACCTTCCCTTCTGCATTTGTCTTCTTCTGGAACACCCATTTGCTGCCAATGGGTTTCCTTCCAGCTGGCAACTCCACCAGATCCCAAGCCTCATTTTTGTGCAAAGATGCCATTTCATCAACCATGGCCTCTTTCCAGAGTTTTCCATCCTCTGAATGGGATCATTGTCAGTATTAGATAAAGCAAAATTTGAACAGAAAGCAAATGAACTATACCTTTCTTGCTGCCTTCTTTCTCAAACTAATCTTCTCACACCTGGATTTTGTGACTCTTCATCTTCTGATTCCTCTTCTGCTGTAGAGTCTATTCTTCCTCCTTAAGCTCAAACTCTATCTTCTTAGGTTCCTTTGGTTGGAATTCATGTTTAATAACATCTTTCACCTCTCTGGACACCACATCTCGGTTGTACACAACCTTCCTTATTACTGGGTTCCAAAGCTTATAACCCTTTAAACCATCCTTATACCTAATAAAGATGCACTTTTCAAATTTACTATCCAACTTGGTTATTTTCTCCTTTGGAACATGTACATATGCATCACATCCAAATACCCTCAGATGTGAAAGAGAGGGTTTCTTACTAGTCTATACCTCTTATGGAGTCTTATCCTCCAACGCTAATGAAGGTGATTTGTTGACCAAGTAACATGTTGTCTCCACCTCCTCTGCCTAGAATTCTTGTCCTAACCTGGCACCACTGAGCATGCTTCTTGCCCTTTCCATCAATGTCTTGTTCATTCTTTCTGCAACTCCATTTTTCTCAGGTATGTATGGAGTAGTCTTCTGCCATGCTATACCTCACTTCTTATAGAATTCTTCAAATTCCTTGCTTCAAAACTCTCCACCATTATCTGACCTCAACACCTTTATCTTCTTCTATGTCTAGTTTTCCACCAGAGCCTTAAATTCTTTAAACTTGTCAAAGACTTCAGATTTCTTCTTAAAGAAATATATCCATGTATTCCTTGAGAATTCATCTATAAATGATACATAGTACACAGACTTACCCAGTCATGGAACCTTCACAGGTCCAAACACATCATTGTGCACAAGTTCTAAGATATGTTTCGCCCTCTTACTACTAGAGGGGAAACTCACCCGATTCTGCTTCCCATATACACAATTTTCACAGAAATCAAAATCCAAAGAGCTATTACTCATACCTTCTACCATAACTTTACCATGAAGTACCTGAAGGCCCTTTTCTCCAATATGACCAAGCCTTTGATGCCACAGCATGGTCTTCTCTCTAGAGACCACTAGATTTTCTGCTCCACTTTCAGGAACCTTGCAGCTTGTAGCTTGTATATAGTTCCAATCCGAACTCCCCACATCAATACCAGTGCTCCCTGAACCATCTTGCAGGTATCCTTCTCGAACATTGTTTTTACACCTGCATCATCCAACTTGCTAACATAAATCAGATTTTTGGATAATGCAGGAATATGTAGAACACCTGGAAGCATTCTAACCCTTCCACCTTGCAACTTAAACTTTACTTTTCCACAACCAATGATTCTAGCCTTCCTGGCACCCCCCAATAAGACATCACCATCATATTTCTCATACTTGCAGAACCACTCTCTATGGGGAGTGAAGTGAAAGGATGCACTTGAGTCAATCAACCATGCCTCATGATCTACATGTGTACCTGAAGAAGCCAAGTACACATCCCCACCTTCATTTGAGGTGGTTTTCACCTCTGTAGAAGGAGCCTCATCATATCCCTTTCCTTTGCCAGGAGATTTAGATTTACAGCCCCTTTTGTAGTGTGCATCCTTTCCACATTTCCAGTACACCATCTTTATAGGTTTTCTTGGAGATTTAGATCTCCCTTTAGATTTAGATCTCCCACTCGATGACTTATTTTTGTTTCTGTTTTGGGTTTTCCCTCGTACAGACAAGGCATCACCATTTTGGCTCTCCATATTTTTCCGTCTTATCTCCTCCATCAGCAAGGATGAGACTATTTCATCAAAATGTAAGGCAGTTGCATTTCTACCTATTGCAATCACCAAACTATCCCACGAATCTGGTAGAGAACACAACAAACTGATGCACTTATCTTCATCTGAAATTTTAATATCAACAGATGCTAACTGACTTACCACAGTATTAAATGCATTCATATGCTATGTCATCGAGTCTCCATCTTTCATCCTCAAGTTATACAGTTTTTTCCGCAGGAACAATTTATTCACCAAAGAATTAGATTGGTACAAAGTCCCTAACTTGTCCCATAAAGTCTTCGATGTAGCTTCCCCTAATACATTCAACAATATTGAATTTGAGACACACAATCATATTGTGCTCTTTTCCTTCTCATCCAACTTCTTCCATTCTTCATCAGACACTCTCATTGGTTTAGTACCTGGATATACCGCGATCCATTGGTCTTTATCCACCAACAGATCCTCCATCTTGAGTTTCCACAACTCAAAGCTTTGACCATTAAATTTCTTGATCTCTATCTTTCCACTTCTTGCCATCTTCTTTCACCACCAGAATTGATCTCACAGATCTTCCACTGAATAGGGTCTACCACAGGCCCGAGCGAAACCCCTCAACAACAAAGGCGTCCCCTTGAAGCCAAAACAACTCTGATACTAAATATAGGTTTTAACCCCATACAGAAATTACCAGCATACGAATTCTAAAACACAGAAAATAAACAATGTGAGATCATAACACATAAAACACATATACACAGAGATTTTCCCCTGCATCCCAAAACCGGGACTACCAGCTTGATTTTTCATTATGTTCCTTTCAATGTTACAATACATATTTATACATGCCAAAGCATCCAATACCATGTACCGAAAACCATCGCGTCCAATACCATGGACCAAAAACCATCGTGTCCAAAAAACATGTGCAAAAATCATGCACAAAACATAGGTGGGTCCACCCAACCTAACATAGGGTCCAAAACCAAAATTTTCTGGGGCGCTACTCTGGACCCCATAAAGTGGGGTTACGGGTGCCCTTCAAACCCACTATTAACTACGTGGGAAGAATATAACACAACCCAACAAAGTCAAACTGAATTTAAACTTCATATGTTTGAGAAAAAGATCTACTTCTTTTTTTTGTTGTCCTGGTATTGCAAATGAAAGGCCCAACCTATGGTTTTATTTTGAACTAAGATTTCCTCTTGGTTGTTGCAAAGTGTAGATCATCCATATTGATCATTTGCCTAATATACTCTAATGCGAATATCCTTATGGGAACAAATTTAGGCAATTTATAGGGAGGCAATTCACAACCATACACTCTGATCTTAGTGTAATTTTGATACAGGTACCAATCACCTGTTTTTGTTTGATCACTGAGATGTAAAATTCTCTTTATCTCAGGTTCAATTCTAGGTTCAACATCACTTTTAAGTAGGCAGGAAACTGTATACAAATATTGGTCTACATAATCATTGAAGGTGAATTCATTGTAGAAATTCTCACTATAGATTAAACTAATTATGCAATGTACTAAAGCAAAATACTTAATCTACTTCTACAATCAAACTTGCGGAAGCTTAATTGATTTTGAGAAAGATCGAATAGAACACATATAACAGAGAAGAAGAATCAAACACACATGAAACACAGAAGAATACTCTAGGGAAAGCCTTAGCTAAAAACCCTGCTATCTGTATTATCATACAAGTGGAAATATCTCAAGATTGCACAAAGCTTTAGCTATCACAATTATCCAGCTCTCAGTACAATCCCTCTCTACTACTCATAGACAAAATAGACAACACATATGCCTTCTCCTCTTTCCTCCAAGCCTCATATTCCCTTTCGTTGTTCCTCTGGGATGAATTTCCTTCAACCGAGTGGAACACTTCTCTTACACACTATAAAACTACGCAATCATCAAGGAATGAACTCCTTCTGCATGAAAGGGATTTCCTCATGGGAATATTCTTTCAACTGATAGTACACTATCCCTACCTTTAATCTCAACTAGGTATTTGTCTAAACTAACATGCATGAGTTATTTATGAGAGAATTTTCAATTATCTGGAGAACACTAGTGCATGCATGCATGCATTAACTGACTGAACTCACAATTAGTTCCTCAAACTGTTTGGAACTAATTTACTTGGACTTAACTTAGTTAACTAAGCTAACTAATTACAACTCAAATACAATTCATCCTTATCTTCTTCATTAAGGGATAACTTCCTCAATCAAAGGGATAACTATTGCATGACTTTACAAAGACTTCATGTTTGAATTCCTCCAACTAATTAACTCAATATGAATTAATTAATTATTTTTCAAACAACTAGTGAGAATAAATTCAAATTTTAATTCAAGGACAAATTAAAATTGGAATATCCTGAAATGTTATCTATAGCAATGCTATTTTTAGCATTTCTTGTTGTTATTTTCAACACTCCCTCTCAACAAGAAAGGGATTATATGCCACCCCGATCCTGTCTCTATGGAACTCGAATTTACCCTTTGACAATGCCTTAGTCAAAATGTCAGGATCTTGCTCCTCGGTTGAAATATACTACAACAACATGATCCTCCTCGCCACACAGTCTCTGAGATGATGATATAGAATGTGAATATGCTTGGACTTGCCATGAAATACTGGATTCTAAGAGAGTTTGATACAACTCTGATTATCACAATAGATCACAGTTGGATGCATCCTCTGATCAAACAAACCAACTAGAATTTTCTACATCCAAATGGCCTCACATGTTGTCTGACTTGCAACCATGTATTTAGCCTCTGTTGAGCTGAGTGAAACTGACCTCTGTTTCTTGATGTACCAAGAAATTGCAGCTGAACCAAGGTTGAAAATTCCTCCTGATGTGCTCTTCCGATCTGATGGACTCCTTGCGCAATCTACATCTGTGAAGCCTTGTAGATTCACTCCATCAGACCATTTGTACCATAATCCATACTGAGATGTGCCTCTGAGGTATCTCAAAACATGCTTCGCTGCCTTCCAAAATAGCTTGGTAGGCTAAACCATAGCTTGACTCAATTGGTTCACCGCATAGCACAAATCTGGTCATGTGTTCACTAAGTACATCACTGAACCCACAAGTTGTCGATACACAGTAGCTTCTACTACTTCTCCTGAAGTAGCATCCTCCTTCCTCCCATTACATGCTAGAGGAGTCTGCATGGGCTTGCACTTCTCCATGTGGAATCTCTTGAGTATCTCATTGGCATACTTGCCTTGAGACACAAACATTTTCCTATCCTTCTGCCACACTTCCATGCCTAGAAAGTAGTGCATGAGACCCATGTCTTTCATCTTTAACTTTCTTGCAAGGTCCTCCTTGCAAGACATGATCAACTGATCATCACCTGTCAATATCAGATCATCAACATAAAGAACAATGATCAACTACTTACCTTCCACCATGATGTGGTACAAGTTCGCATATGCTTCACCCTTTGTGAAGCCCAAACCGGTGAAGTAGTTGTTGATCCTGGTGTACCAAGCATGAGGTGCTTGCTAAGCCCGTACAAAGCTCTCTTGAGTCGGCACACATGCGACTCATGATCAAAGGTCTCAAAACCTTCTGGATGCTCTATGTACACCTCTTCGTCAATCTTGCCACTGAGGAATGTAGTCTTCACATCCATCTTATGGATATTCCAACCCATTTGTGCTGATAGTGCCAACATTGATCTAATATAGAGTATCTTGCTACAGGAGAAAAAGTCTCATCATAGTCAATCCCCTTGACCTATGAGAAACCACGGGAAACAAACCTTGCCTTATGTTTCTCCACACTACCATCAGCAGCTTGCTTTACCTTGTAAAGCCAACAAAACTCACAATTGACTTGTTCTCCGGTCTTGGAACCGCATCCCAAACACCATTCTCAACTATGGAGTCATACTCCTCCACCATAACATCAACCTAAATCGGATACTGCACTACTTCCTCAAAGGAAGATGTCTCGGTCTCAACACATTCCCCAATAAGGGCCATGTATCCAGTGTACCTATCAGGTGACCTCCTCTGTCTGCACTGAGAAGATGGTTCTCCCACATTCTCTCTCACATCCGACAACGATCTGTCAACTTCTCTCGTGTGCTTCCACCCATCTCTGGAAGACTCTACTTGAGTGGATGTCTCCACTCTTGGAACCTCTGCATGTAGCAATTCGGCATCAATATGAGGCTCCTCCTCCTTAGGAACCAAAAGTTCCTCCACAGCCTGTAGTTGGAGCTCCCTCTCAAGGGAAACTCACATGGCCTTCTGCTCATCAAACTTAAGATATTTGCAAACCACTGTCCTCCGACTGGTAGCAAAACACACCCGATAGTTGTGGGGTGTATTAGTGTACCCCACAAGTATCCCTAACTCTATCGTCAGCTCAATTTTCTTTCAGGCATCTTGGTCACATGGAAATATATCGATGAGCCAAAGATCCTGAAGTGACCCACATCTGGTATCTTCCCGGAGAAAGCTTCCTCTGGTGTCTTCATCCCAAGTATGTGATGTTGGAAATAATACTGAGAGGGGTGGGGGTGAATCAGTATTATCAATAATTTGATTTTAAAGACTAATTTGTATATGCTACTTCATCTCAATGAACTAGTGTGTATATGCGAATGTACTTAATGCAACCAGAATATATGCAAAGATCTTTTGATTTACCCAAATTATCATGTATTGAACTTTAATCAGTATATGAGGAATTCATTAGACAATGCAGTAAAAATAGATCATACATAAGCAACGCACATGACCACGAAGATATAAGGTGGAAACCCAATGTGGATGAAAACCACCTACTGCAATCATCTCTGTCTTCTTTTATTAAGAAAATTCTATTTACAGATTTTGTACTGGTCCAGTCTTATACTAGTACATAGGCTTCTACCTACAGAAGGATACAACCTTCTCTCATTCTCTAGCTTCTATTGGAAGGGAGCTACAACCCCCTAACTCTTGCACTAGCTGATGTGTTTACTAGTACTTAGGCACCAACCTACAGAAGGCTACAACCTTCTCCTTTTTCTTCTAGGGACCATGTTTCATAAATTTTTAGACTAGATCCATCAACAACATCATATCAAATATATTTGCATCAATCAATCACCTTTTGAACTAATCGCAACCGAATCAGTCAATCACTTTGACAACCCATCAATCTGATCATTCAGAATACTGTCACCAGAATACAGTAACCATAACCCAATCCAGAACCCAAAACACTGCAACAGCAAATAGAAGCAACTAAAACATATTTTATAAGGTATACACTACTTCCATGTGTCGAACCTACGTGCATACACGCTTTCCTCAAAGCAAACCAACGTATAGATCTACAAATTAAATTTATGATGCATACGCCACTTTGATATGCAGAACTAGTGTGTCTACGCTTATTTTCTAAAGTGAACCTATGTATAGATATGTAAATGATGATTTAAACATTACAACTATTCTAGACTTCAGTCATACCCAGATCATCATATTTACAAACTACAACATGCGCTAGTTATTAAGATACATGATCAAATCACATAAAGATAATTCACTTCAGGCCTTGAGATCTCGATACATCATTAGATCTTATCTTTCATCAAATGCTAAGGTTCCTCCTTGGTTCAGATCCAGTAATGCACCATAACCCAATAACCTGCATACCAGATCTCACACTTCATCAGATATTCAATTCTTGTGTATTTTGGCCTAATGATATTTTCCTCCTTTTATATTTTTAGGTCTTTCTCAATACCATGGACCAAAGCCACTTAGGACCAATACCTTGGACCAAATACCTAGGGTCAATACCTTGGACCAGATACCTTGGACCAATACCATGGATCAAAATACCATGGACCAAATACTTAGGACTAAAAAATTAGTTTTCCAAGGTATACGCGCTTTTCCTTCTATGAAATTGCATTTGTACGTATACACGACTTTTATACAATGAACCTACATGTATACGTAGCTTGGTCAATGGTGAACCTGCTTATACCTCTCTTTCTTCATTCTGTGAAGACTAATCTATCAATTTTTTGTTATTTACCTGCTATATTGTGATCTTTCAGCTGAATGAGTTTCCTTATGAACTGATTCCTTGAAGTTGCCTTGCATTTCATCACATCTGTAAACTCTACTGTTATGCATTCTATCACATCTGATATCTCTTCTATAGATTCATCTAGTTACCATATACAAGTGAGTTGTTTTGTTATAAGTGGGTTGCCATCAAGTACAACACATACATCATAATGCCAACAATCTCCCCCTTTGGGCTTGATGGCAACAACAACCACACCAAGTCACTCTCCCCCTTTGAAATCAAGGGCAAAGGGTCATGCTCCCCCTGAGTGCATGCTGACTTCTCTGATATGCTGAAGTGTTTTGATTGAGATCCCCTGATCGAGTCCATGCTCCCCCTCAGCATAAGCAAAGTCTGCAAAAATATGTTCTAAAAGAAGAACATGACTCTATTCATACATCACAAATGACCTTCCTATCACTAATGACTCATACATACATCCATCTCCCAACCAAGTGGGGATATACCAAATTTGACTCATCCACCCAACCAAGTGGGGATATACCAATTGTTTATACATGTAAAAACAAACAAAAAAATTACATCCTCCATCGCATGCATAGTGGGGTTACAAATTAGGTCTTTTCATGACCTTTACATTAAAAGATGTACATATATAACAGAGACCAAATATCTTAAACAAGACCATGATAGTCATTAGAAACTATCATATGATTTACACCATCAGCAGCATCTGTCAATCAGCATCCAGACCAGCAACCTGTATATGTCCATCATTAGTTCCCAAACTATCATCAACCATGTTCTCCCCTTGAACCTGTGCCACCTGTTTACTGTCAAATTTGATCATTGCATATGTTAGTAAGAGATATCAAAACATCATCATCAATCAGATATATATCAAGTTACCAAATTCTTTATGAGGACCAATATATTTCCACATGTTATCATCAGAGTGAAACCATCATCAAACAGAGCAGATATTTGACAGAACCATAACAGACCCCTGTTTTTGAGTCTGGCCCACTGCTTTCCTTCAAACCAACATATACACAACTGTGCCCACAAAAACCTGCATATGTACGCGACTACGCTTTATGAAACTCGCGTACAACCACCTTTCTTTGAGGAAAATAGAATTTGACAGCAGGATGATGTAGCAACTACTCTCAACTTTTGTCTAAGATATTAAAATGTCTCTCTGGGCAATGGTTTAGTAAAAATATCAGCAACCTATTCTTTGGAGGGAACATACTCCATTTTGACCTTTTGTTCAAGCACTTGTTCACATAGAAAATGATATTTGATGGGTATGTGCTTGGTCTTGGAGTGCATGACTAGATTCTTTGAAATACTGATGGCACTTGTATTATCACATAGAATGGAGATGGGTGGAGTACATGTGATCTGAATGTCTTGCAAGGTTTGCATCATCAAAAGTAGTTGTGTGCAGTAAGATGCAGCAACTATATATTCTGCTTTAGTTGTAGATAATGCAATTGAACTTTGTTTCGTGCTGAACCAAGACACTAACATGGAAACCATATACAATGCATCACCACTAGTGATTTTTCTGTCATCAACACTTCCTTCCCAATCTGCATTTGTATATGCATGAAGTGTAATATCTATATCTCTAGGATACCATAAACCAAAGTTTTGTGTTCCTTGAAGATATTTGAAAATCCTTTTGACTGCCTGAAGATGTGTTTCCTTAGGATTTGCTTGGAATCTTCCAAATATTCCCACTGCATGCATGATGTCCGATCAGGTACCTGTTAGATAAAGCAGATTGCCAATCATGGATCTGTAAGTTGGTTGATGTACTACTGTTGATTCATCATTTAAGCTAAGACTGCATCTTGTTACCATTGGGGTACATACTGGTTTAGAGTCTTCCATGCCGTACTTTTTTAGGATCTGTTTGAGATATTTGGTTTGTGAGAGAAAAATACCATCTTTATTCTGCTAAACTTGTAGACCAAGAAAGTAGGTGAGCTCACCAAGCAAGGACATTTCAAATTCTTGTTGCATTACTGAGGCAAAATTTTGACTCATGGATTCTTCATTGCTACCAAAAATGATATCATCAACATACACAACAATTATTAGCAATTTATCAGTGTCCATCTTTGTATATAGATTTCTATCTGCTAACCCCTTTGAAAAACCTTGTTGGTGGAGATATTTGTCAAGATGGTAATACCATGCTCTTGGAGCCTGTTTCAGACCATAGATATCTTTTCCGAGTTTTCATACAAGTTTTGCATCATTTCCAAGAATGAATCCTTCTAGTTGTTCAATATAAACTTCTTCTTCTAAGTCTCCATTAAGAAAGGCAGATTTTACATCCATTTGGTATACTTTGAATTTCTGAAAACTAGAAAGAGCAAGAAAAATTCTTATGGCTTCAAGTCTAGCAACAAGTTCAAAAGTTTCTTCAAAATATATACCTTCTTGTTGATCATATCCTTTGCAAACAAGTCCGTCCTTGTTTCTAATAACTTCTCCATTTTCGTTCAGCTTGTTTTTGAATATTCATTTTGTTCCTATGATATTCTTATCATGAGGTCTAGGAACTAATCCCCAAGTATTATTCCTTTCAATTTGCTCAAGTTCTTCATTCATGGCCTTGACCCAACATTCATCTCTGCATGATTCATTCACATTTTTAGGTTCAATGGAAGATAGTAATGCTAGATAGCTTGAGGTTTCGGCAATAGTTCTTTTTGTCTACATACCTACCCCTTTTCCCCCCAAAATTTGAGTTTCTGGATGATTTTTTTGAACATACCTAGACGAAGTCTTTTCTTCTATCTTTATCTCTTCTTCTGGTGCTTCATTGGTTCCTTCTTCAGAATCAGTGTGATTTGATGTGGGAAAATGATCTTCATATTCTTCATTGTCATGATCTTCAATTTTTATCTGTTTTGGATTTTTGCATGCTTCATCAACTACAACATCAATACTTTCAATAATTTTCCCAAGTATTTTGTTATAACATTTATATCCTTTACTTCAGGAAGAGTAGCCAAGAAGTATACCTTCATCTACTCTAGGTTCAAACTTACCAAGTTTTTCATCAGTCTGTTTGATGTAACATTTGCTTCGAAAACCTTTGAATTACTTTACCATAGGAGTTTTACCATACCAAAGTTCATGCAGAGTTTTGCTTTAACATTTTCTTGGTTGCGAATAGTGACAGCGGTGAATGCAGCTTCACCCCAGAAGGTTGCAGAAGTTCCTTATTCATCTAGCATAGCACGAGCCATTTGTTGAAAAGTTTTGTTCATCCTTTCTACCACTCCATTTTGCTGAGGAATCCTTGCAGTGGAAAACTGACTTTTTATTCCATGTTGTTCGCAGAAGTCAAAGAATTCATCCGAGGTAAATTCCCCTCCCTGATCAGATTTGAGGCATTTGATTTTTTTTATTTCATTCATTTTCAACCAAATCTTTGAAGGCTTTGAACTTTTCAAATGCATCATATTTATGCTTTACAAGACCTATCCAACACATTCTGGAAAAATCATCAATGAACAATATAAATTATTCTTCTCCACGAGGTGACTTTTTCCTTGATGGTCCACATAAAAAAGTATGAACAAGTTCAAGAGGCTTACTAGCTGATCCTTCCTTTTCGATGAAATGAGATCTGGTTTGCTTACCGAATTGACATGAATTGCATGTCATATTTTTAGGAATGTTGATATTTGGAAGTTCTCGAACAACTTGGAATCTACATGCTTTTCTTATTTGAGAAAATCTTAGATGTCCCAATCCTTAGTGTCATAGCCAGTTTTCATCATTTTTGCTTAGATAACACTGTTGTTGTCCTCCCTTGAGTATGTATAGGTTGTTTGGAGTTCTTTTACCTTTAATCATGGTTTCTCTTGTATCAAACTCATGAATAACACATCCATTTGATCGAAACACTACTTCATTTCCTTGATCACACATTTGACTCACACTCAACAGGTTATGTTTTAAGCCATCAACATACATAGCATTTCCAGCTTTAAATTTTTCTTTCAAGAAAAAAGAGCCTTTACCTTTTATGACAACAGGAGTGTCATTTCCAAATGAGACACTCTTTTCCTTTTCTAAGGCATCATATGAGTGTAGTTTTTCTCTATCACCTGTCATGTGTTTTGAGCATCCATTGTCAATGTGCCACTGGTTTTCTTGTCCTTATGCATACAAGGTTATACCACATCTTTATGTTTGTGGCTCTTTCTTTCTCCATATTTTTGGATTTAATGGAGTTTTCTCCTTTTGAGATATTTGCCGAAATTTGCTCCTACATTCAGATTCTTCATGGCCAAAGTTGTTACAGATTGAGCATTCTATTTCATTTTCAAGCATAGAAAAGTTATTATAGGAACTTTTCTTGATTCCTGTCATATTCCTTTGATTTCATGCTTCTCTAGTCATGATGGTTTTGTAAGCAACACATTGAGTAGCTTTGTGTCCAAAATTATGACATGAGAAACATTGACCAATAAAGAAGTTCATGCGATTATCGAATCTACTAGCCTGGTTATTGTAGTTTCTATTGATATTCATCTTTGAAGCAAATTGAGTATGATTTGCCTGAGGCTGGTTGTGGCTTCTATTCATCCTTGAAGTAAATTGAGCCTGGTTTACCTGGTGATCTTCTTTATGCCTTTGTTGACATTGTCAAATTGTTCACTACTCTTTGATGCATCAAGATAGCTTTTAGTGGAGGTTGACGACTTCTGTGATTGAGATGATTCTTCAGTATATCCAAGACCTGTCATTATTAGAGGAGAACACTGCACTTTGATAATTTCATTTAAGGTTTCTGATCCTTTCACAAATCTAAGATTGAGATCTTTTGTTTTCTCAAGATCCTTTCTTAGACCCACAATCTCACATCCTAGTTTTTCATTGTTTTTTTCTCTTTCAGCAAGTTGGTATGTCAAGGTATCTATAATCATATTCTTTTCTTCTAAACAGATTTTAACCTTAGAGATTTCTTCATAAATATCATCTTCATCTAAAGCATCCAAAAAATCATCTTCTTCATAAGCCATCAGAAGTCTATAGTCATTACTATTTTCATCTTCATCACTATTTGATAATCCATCGCTATCTTCATGAGTGTAGTAGCTCTTTTTACTTATACTTTGTTTTCTATTACATTTTGTTGATTTCTTCCCTTTATCATATTTATCTTTATGAGGACATTTGGTAGAATAATGATCGACTCTACCATAGGCAAAACATTTGAAAGGTAGTTTACCTTTGAATCTTCCGGAACCCCATTGAAGGTTCTTGACAAAGTTTGCTTCTTCTTCTTCTTCTGAAATATGTCCTAGTTCATTGAGTTCTTCTTTTCCTTTTGGTGAAGCTTTAAATGCGACTTCTCTCATATTTGATGGACCTCCTTTTCTCATCTCAAAGGCAGTTAAGATTCTGTGAAGCTGTGTCATAGTAATAGTCTGTAGATCATGCTTTTCTTCTATGGCAGATACTTTTGATTCAAATTTAGCAGACAAGAATCTTAAAACTTTTTCAACTAAGGTAACTTCCTTTATCTCGTCACCTAGATTCTTCATGCAATTAAAAACCTCATCTATACGTAAGAAGTAACTAGCTATGCTTTCATCATTGTGCATCTTGAGAGTTTCATATTGAATTCTGAGAGTTTGCAGTTTAACATGTTTTACCTAAGAGTCTCCTTCTTAGCTTAGAACGATTTTGTCCCATATTTATTTGGCGGATTTGAGTTGCATAACTTTGACAAACTATGATTGTGACAGAATTCCCAATAATGTATTGACAGCCTTGGCATTGGTTTCATATTTCTTTTTACCTGCTGTATCTGTAAGAATTGCTGATGGAAATGTATATTCTCCTTCCATGATTTCCCAGACATATGTTCCAAGTGATTGAAGATAGGTTGTGGTTCTTACCTTCCAATAAACAAAGTTTCTCCCGTCAAATATTGGCAGTCTGATGGATCCCCCACTTTCATGATTACTCATGATGATGGATCTTCCTTCAAGCGATCAAGCTTCTTCTAAAGGACCTGCTCTAATACCAATTGTTGGAAATAATACTGAGAGGGGAGTTGAATCAATACTATCAATAATTTAATTTTCAAAACTGATTTTTATATGCTACTTTAGTTCAGTGAACTAGTGTGTATACGTGACTGTACTTAATGCAACCAATGTATATGCAGAGATCTTTTGATTACCCAAATTATCATGTATTGAAATTTAATCAGTATATCAGGAATTCATTAGACAGTGAAGTAAAAATAGATCGCACATAAGCAACACAAATGAACACCAAGATATAAGGTGGAAACCCAATGTGAGTGAAAACCACCTGCTGCAATCGTCTTTGTCTTCTTTTAATAAGAAAATTCTATTTACAGTTTTTGTACTAGTGAAACCTTATACCAATACGCAGGCTTCTACCTGCAAAAGGCTACAACCTTCTCTCATTCTCCAGCTTCTACTGGAAGGGAGCTACAACCCCCTAGCTCTTGTACTAGCCGATGTGTTTACTAGTACGTAGGCACCGACCTATAGAAGGCTAAGACCTTCTCCTTTTTCTTCCAAGGACCACGTTTCATAAATTTTCAGACTAGATCCATCAACAACATCATATAAAATATATTCGCATCAATTAATCACCTTTTGCACCAACCACAACTGAATCAATCAATCACTTTAACAACCCATCAATCTGATCATTCAGAATATGGTAACCAGAACCCAAGCCAGAACCCAGAACACTACAACAGCAAACAAAAGCAACTAAAATATATTTTATAAGGTATACGCTACTTCCATGTGTCAAACCTACATGCATACACACTTTCCTCAAAGCGAACCAGCGTACAAATCTTCAAATCAAAGTTATGATGTATACGTTGCTTTGATATGCAGAACCAATGTGTATACGCTTCTTTTCAAATTGAGCCTACATATAGATTTGTAAATGATGATTTAAGCATTACAACTATTCCAAACTTTAGTCATACCCAAATCATCATATTTACAGACTACAAAATGCGCCAGTTATTTAGATATATGATCAAATCACATAAAGATAATTCACTTCAAGTTTTGAGATCCTGATACATCATTGGATCTTATCTTTCATCAAACGCTAAGGTTCCTCCTTGGTTTAGATCCAGTAATGCACCATAACCCAATAACCTACATACTACATCTCACACTTCATCAGATATTCAATGCTTGTGTATTTTGGCCTAATGATATTTTCCTCCTTTTATAGTTTTAGATTTTTCTCAATACCATGGACCAAAACTACTTAGGACCAATACCTTGGACCAATACCATGGATCAAAATACCATGGACCAAATACTTCGGACCAAAAATTTAGTTTTCCAAGGTATATGTGCTTTTCCTTCTGTGAAAGTGCGTGTGTATGTATACATGACTTATATACAGTGAACCTGCATGTATACACAGCTTGGTCAATGGTGAACCTGCGTATATCTCTCTTTCTTCATTCTGTGAAGACTGATCTATCATTTTTTGTTGTTTACCTACTATATTGTGATCTTTCATCTGAGTGAGTTGCCTTCTGAACTGATTCCTTGAAGTTGCCCTACATTTCATCACATCTATAAACTCTATTGTGATGCATTCTATCACATCTGATATCTCTTCTATAGATTCATCTAGTTACCATATACAAGTGAGTTTTTTTGCTATAAGTGGGTTTCCATCAAGTACAACACATACATCATAATGCCAACATGCGATGCGGGTTTCTATATGCAAATAGACTATTGTGTTGCATGTCTCAGCCCATAAATGAAGTGGTAGGCCTTGGTCATGCGACATTGCTCGAGCTTCCCCCACAATCATTTTTTTCTTCCTCTCGGCCACCCCATTCTGTTGTGGGTTATGAGGTGCTGTCAATTCCCGTTTAATTCCTTCTGCAACATGGAAGTCCTTAAACTCTTGAGAGACATACTCTCCACCATTGTCACTTCTTAAGGCCCTAATCTTCTTTACTGATTATTTCTCAACCAAAGCTTTGAACTCACAAAACTTTGAGAAGGTTTGATCCTTCTTCTGCATGAAATAGATCTAGCATTTACGAGAAAGTTCATCAAGGAGAATCACATAATACCTTTCTTTCGCAGTTGAGGTTGTCGAGAATGGTCCACACACACACTTGTTTGGTTGCATTTGCCAAAAGAACACCTTATCAGAGCCCATCAGAAGCTCATACCACTCCAATATGGTCCTTACACCATTACCAAGGTTGTGGGAGACAATCATTTTCAGCTCAGCATTTCCCCATTCCTTGGCCTGCACCTAGTGTTCAATGTGGACCACCTTCGACCATACTTCCCAACATTACTAGACACATTAGACAGTGCCACTTATTTTTATTTTGTAGATTCCTTTGACATATATTTCTGTAGGTATTGTTTTTTAGCATGTGATGAAGCTCAGAATGCAAATTCCAATAGTTATCAATCAAATGACCACTTCGATGACAATGTGTGCAGGAATGTTGCAATTGTGACTTCATCTCACCATTATATTTTTGTGATTTGGAGATGTATCCTTTTATCATTTTTCCTTAAATACCTTTATGTACAAATAAATATTCTTCAAATACTTCGAAACTTTATGATTATATAGCCTGCAAAACAAACATGTAATCTTATGCCAAAAATTACGAATGGCATTACCATGCTTCTTATAATCAAAAACATTTTTTGTGCAATCAGGCCTCTACCTTTGATGATCATCTTTGTCACATTCTGATGATATGAACCTAATGAGGTAGAAGTTCCTTTAAAGCATCATTTTCTTCAACATTATTGGAACTCTCTTCAACCTCTTCTTTTCCATATCCAATTCCATCATATCGAGTGTAGAAATTCCTTGTAGATTCAAACTGCTAATTGTAATATGCTAAAACAATAGACTTGAATGTACTCTACTCATCAATGGAAACAATTAAATAATCATAAAATAATGAAGCATACAAGTGAAAGAATTAATTCAAAACATTACACAAAGGTTTCCTAAGGAAAGCCACAGCTAAGAAACACTCCTATCTATATATTGCATTAGTAAGAAAATATGAGAAGATTACAATGCTTTGCTCAAGCCAAAGAAACCTTTCCATTATCTTTGTATGTCTCATTGCTTCTTAAACAAGCCTTGGCCAATACTTAACCAATTTGTTGCTTGCCCAAGTCCCTATTTCCTGACATTGTTTCCTTGGAAATTATCCTCCTATTAATTAGGGAAATTCCTCAATATGAATTGTGCGGTCCTCATAGGCCTTCCTCTGAATGTATGCACAACTTGTACAATTCAGATGATTATACAAATGGTAGTACAATTTCCTTAAACTCCAATATCAACTGGGTAACTCTCATATCTAACATGCATGAGTTATTTACGAGTGAATCATCGGTTTACTAGTTGATCACTGTAGGCAGTGCCACACTACTAGACCTCCCACAAAAAATAATTAGTTACAACTCAAAATAAATTCAATTAGGGCTCGTATAATTAGGAAACACTTTACGTGACTCAAGTTAGACCCTCAACTTGAATTAACTAAGCCAACTAAGTCAAATTAACTTAGTTAGCTAATACAAGTTTTCATGAGATGTGGAATTACAATTTTATTCTCGATTTAATTAAAGGACAAAATTAAATTAGGATTTTCTTGTTTCATTTTCAACACTCCCTCTCAACAAGAAAGGGATTCTCTGTTACCCTGAACCTGCCTCTATGAAACTCAAATTGGCATCTTGACAATGCCTTTTTCAAATGTCTGCATCATGTTCCTCTATAGATGATACTAGATGTTGATATGCTTGAACCAATCATCAAAAACTAGATTCTCATAGAGTTTGATAAAAATCTGATTGTCATAGTAAATCGTTGTAGGATCCATCTGCTAACCAAATAATCCAACAAGGATCTTCCTTATCTAGGTAGCCTCACAAGTTGCTTGACTAGCAGCCATGCACTCTGCTTTTTCGGAATTGAGTGCAAATAATCTTTGCTTCCTGTTGTACCAAGAAACTCTTGTTAACCCAATACTGAAGATTCACCCTGATGTTCTATTTTTATTGAAAGGACTCCCTACCCAATCTACATCTTTGAAGCCTTGAAGCTTCATTACCTTTGTCCATTTGTACCAAAGACCAGATTGAGTGGTGCCTCTGAGGCATCTCAACACATGTTTAGTTTCCTTTCAATAGAGTTTGGTTGGCTTAACTATTTCTTGACTAAGTTGGTTAACTACAAAACATATGTTCATTCATGTGTTCACCAAGTACATAAGTGAACCCACAAGCTTCCTGTAAATAGTAGCCGCCACTACTTCACCTAAAGTAGCATCTTCCCTCCTCAAATTAACTTATAGAGGAGTCTCCAGGTTTGTTTCTCTCCATGTGGAACTTCTTCAATATCTCATTGGCATACTTTCCCTGATAGACAAACAGTTCCTCATCTCCTTGACATACTTCCATACCAAGGAAATAATGCATGATCCCTAGGTCCTTCATCTCGAATTCTCTTGCAAGATCCTCTTTGCAAGCTTTTACCAGCTTCTCACCACCTATTAGAATTAAATCATCGAAATATAATACTATAATCAATAATTTACCTTCAACCACAATATGGTAAAGTTTCACATTTGCTTCACTTTAGGTGAGGCCCAACCCAGTGAAATAGCTTTCAATCCTGATGTACCAAGCACGGCGTTCTTGTTGCAATCCATACAACACTCGCTTGAGTCTACACACATGTGACTCTCTGTTGAAGGTCTCAAATCCTTCTAGATGCTCAATGTACACCTTTTCCTCAATCACATTATTGAGGAATGTTTTCTTCACATCCATATAATGTATCTTCCATCTCATCTGTGTTGAAAGTGATAAAATAGATCTGATTGAAGAGTACCTTGCTACTGGGTCAAAGGTCTCCTCGTAATCAATTCCCTCCATCTAAGAGAACCCTCTGGACACAAATATGGCCTTTTGTTTCTCCACACTCCCATCTTCTTCTTTCTTTACCTTGTAAAGCCATCTAGAACTCACCACTGACTTGTCTGATGGTCTTGGGACCAATTCCCAAGCATTGTTTTTTATAATGGATTCATACTCCTATAGCATGCCATTAACCCATACTAGTTTCTACACTGCTTCCTCAAATGAGGATGGCTCTGTTAGCACTCCATAAAATTCCCTATGCTGAGGAAAGAAATTTCAAAGGTAACCACAAAACCAATTTTAGGCTATAATCTAGCCCTTATAACCTTGGAGAGGGAGATCTCACTTAGGTTGTTCAACTAATATTATATTGTGATAGGTATAGTGCTCAATAAGGCCTCATTTTCAAAGGTTTATTGGTAAGAAAGGAGATAGATCCATTGGGTATGGAGTCATGTCAAATTGATTTTTGTCCAGTGATAAAATGAAGAGATAAAGGGTTTTTACAGAGGGACAAGGTAGGCAGTATTAGTGATGGAATTAATTCGTTTCTGGAGGGTGAGTGTGAAAAAAGATGGAAACAACATAAAGAGTATCAAACTACAGATACATTTTGAATGTTGCTTTAAAAAGAAAACATAGATCACTTGGTAAAACTAAATCAGAGATCCTTTTAGATGAATTCTGAGCTAAACATGTGCTTCTTCCAAGCATTAAGACATACATTCAAGAGATGTAAAAACATAATACAAACTTACAACATGAAAGAAGCACAACACCATCAATATCTGACATAGGAATCCCTACAAATCACCTTTGTCTTTCATTCACTGGAAAAAATATTCTGAAATACAATGCACACAAAGTCTCTTTCTCTCCAATCTAACCAACAATCCCTTTTCACATTTACATTCATGAATTATATAAAATGTTTTCTTCTTAAGTCAAATGAGGTCGAAATCCATCCTTTTCCCAAATGTAGGAAGAGGTTATAATGGTTTTGGAATAAAATATTTTGAAAATATGCCCATATCCTACTATCTATGGTTTGGTTTTTGACTAAGCAAAAATATTCTAACTCAAGAGAAAATCTTGGAATTGGGTAGAAAAATATTCAAACTTCATCATCCAAATAATATTGGAATCAATTATGCCAATTTGAAGGTCCACCAAGTCAAATTCCAAAAATTCTAGAACTTTGTCAACAAATTTGGCTTGGCAAAATTGTGAAAAATGCGTCTCAAAGTGACACATGTAATTCCAAAACCACAATTCCTGTGAAACAAGTGAGAGAAATTTTTGTAATTTCTCTAGTTTTAGACAAAAACCTCTTTCACATTTTCAAAATTCATATCCCTTAGGCTAGACATCGATTTTTAAGTAAAATTGTCAAAAACACATCTCCCCTGCATCCTTTGCACAACAATGAATATATCCCAAATGGTGATCCTAATGGAGTTGGAATTTTTAAATCATGTTATTATCATCATACCTCATCTCCAAAATAGTTTTGAGGTAAATCTGACTCACGAATCTCGAGAAAATCCAAAAATGTTTGTAGGTGACAATAACTTGTTTATCAAAAACCATGAAGAATTTTTGGCTGAAATTCACTGAGTTTATTCATCTCACCTCCATGCATATACTGTAAACATTTCAGGGAAAATGGGTATAGGGTATAAGATATGGTGAAAATATGTTTTCGTAGTGCACTTTCCCAGTGAGTGGTCTTTGCATGGATTTAATCACATGATTAAACTTTGGTTGAGCAAAAATGGATGATTGATGATGTTTCCACCCTTGTAAACTTATTTTAAGTTCCCACTCACAAAAATAATGCCAAAAATCGATTTTTGATTAAACCCTAATGCTTCTGACATTTTTGCAACAACTTGTCTAGCATTCCAAGTTTTGTATACTTGCAGCCTATCTCTGACAAAATGAAACTAATGGGTCATCTTGGAATGTCCCTATGAAGCTTATGAACCTATGAAATAGCCCTGAAACTGAAAGAAAACCTCCAAGACACTATCTCCCTTTGTTATCAGATTCGTAGCAACTTTCGCAACACCTGTGACTAGGGTTCTTTGTGAGAGATAACCAACAAAGGGTTAATGATTGATACTCAACTGAAGTTCAAAATAGAGATATGTAGGGTTCAAGGCACACATTGCAACTGAATTGATGATTTCTTGAGATGCTCAGCGGGTTCCTCAATTGCGCAGTAGATTCCAACTTTTACAGTAGCTTCCAACTTTCACAACAAGTCTTTGATTTTTGCAGTAGCTTCTAACTTTCACATCAGGTCTCTGATTTTTGCAACAACTCCTCTTTCCAAACCTGCAACATTCTTCTTTTACCACCAAACCCACTCCAGAACCAATATGAATTACGAATGAGGGGAAATGAGGAGGAATAAGCAGATTTTTCCTCCTCATACCACTAGAGCCTCATTGAAATCATGATGACCCAGTTGTTGTTGTGAAAAATGAGTAAGTGGTATATTTGGAATGATGACCATGACATGACAATACTCATCATAACTAAATCTCAAAACTGACTCTTATAATTGATATGACATCATCATAACTAACTTATGATGACCATATTTTCATGACATGGCTACTAGACTCTTCCATGATGAAAAAATGACCCCTCATGATGATAAAACGACCCCTCAATTCATGATCCTTTATGACATTACACTTTGAATTATGACAAATAGACCCCATTTTTACTCAAAAATTCTTTACATGACACCCAATCCAAAATTATACCTCTTTTACAACATAATCCTCTAGACCATATCACTCATGCAACCAAGACTGATATTTACAAAAATGACCTCAAATGAATAATAAGACAAAAATGACTAAGATTACTATAATATATGACCCTAACATAGGCTCCAATGAGGATGGCACCCTCCCTGTGAGGTGCCAAGAACATCGTAGACCATGTGTTTGACCATTGGGTTATTCCCAATCTTGAAACCTGCAAATTGATATTTTCTCTGATCTACAACCAATTTATTCTGTAATCAAATCCATTGAAACTATAATCACTCTAAAAACTGACAATGAATGTTGAAAAGTACTAATCTTCCAAAACAAATTGTTGGCAACTGTCACACTATTGAAAAAATTTCTCTAAGTGTTGATCTTATTCACACTCCTACCCACTCAAATTGATCCATAAGTTGCTTGATCAAGTGAAGCCAAAAAACTAGGGTAACCATGAAAGCAAATGGCTTGATGACTTGCTTTGATTTTTTTCAAATAGAAAGAAAAATTTTGCAATCGGAAACTCAAAATTCAATTGAAATTGATAATCATAATCCATAAATACAATAAAATCCATCTTCCTTGATGACTGCAACAAATTGGCAAAACGGTCTTCAATAATCTAAAACATTACCCTGTCTTGAAGGTCAGAAAAAACACAACTCCCTTATTTTTCGGTTGCTAGTTTGTTTTATGGTGTCCAATGCAAGATCTTTCTCAAAATGAAAGAAAACAATTTTTTCATCGGATTACCATTTGCATCATGGAAAAGAGTAGTGTGTTCTTTAAAATCTTCAATTGAGTCAACGAAATCTTAAATAACAAAAATTTCTACATCCATGGGGTCTTGAACAACCTGCTCTTATTCATTAGTTTCTTGCAACTGTGGAGTATAGATGTCATTATTTAGGTCATTTATTTTATGAATAACACATTCATCATCATTTAAAGTGAGCTCATAACTCATACATGCAATTTCATAACTCATATTTGATAAGATTGTTCTTAGAATAAAGACCCAGGAAATAAAAGGGTTGATGAAAATTTTGATTGTATCTTGTTCTTTGTCTTGGTGACTTAACATGTGACAATACTGCTGCAAATTTTCTTCAAACTCAGAAGATGAATCATAACTATCTACATCTCAATATTGATCTACTTCATTTTCAGGCAAGGAATAAGATAATATTTGTTGGAAATTTTCTTGTGTATCAAGGCTACTAAACTCTACTAGTTCTTCCTCATGATCACTTAAAAACTGACAATATTGTTGAACGTGTTCATTCAACACAAGAGAAGAAACATGAACATTTACATCAAGATCCTGATCAACTTCGTTGACAGTTAAGGATGAAACAACTACCTGCTGAGAATTTTCTTAAGTGTCATGGCAGTTAGCTTCTACATTTGACCTTGATGATGAAAAGGTTCTGATGCAAAACCTCTAGTATCTCTTCATCCATGAACTGATCATCTTCATAAAACTCTACAAATGCTTAATAAAAATTTTAAAATGAGTACAACAGTATTTGACCAACAACAAGGAAGGATGGAATTCTTTATATCTCTCATAAAACACTATATGAAAATCTCTAAGAGAATATAAAAAAATCATTTGGAAAGATTTCATACCATGATTGTGTGTTTCCCTCCAAGAATACCATGAACATATTCATGAAACAATCTTCATGAAAATCAACCTTTAGCTTAAGCACATGCATCTGAAACTACACCAAATGAAGAACATTGTCATCTCCTACCTGATCTCTAAAATTTGGCAAATAAATTTGCCAATCTACATGAGGAAAGTGATTTGGAAAACCTGGAATGTTATCTCGTTTTAAAGGAACATACCTTACAGAGAGGCTGACTCAGGCTAACTTCCCTTGAACAAAAGCATGACTCAATGTGACTATGGCAGCATATGATGAATCTGTATAAGTTCGCCATGCAGGAGGCATGAACGAACCCTCCATATGATTGGAAGAGGTAACCAATCGGGGGAGGACTGACTCGATAACAATGGTTATAACGAACCTAAGTCAAACTAAATCCCACCCAAACGGAGGAGACTTTTCTTTGAGTGCTTTGTTCAAGGGCGACACGACTGACTCTAGCTGCCAATAATAGATGGAAATACTGTCCCGTTCCCGCTCTTTTTGGAATATTTAATTTTTTTGTCTTTTTCTGTTAAGCTCGAAAAAAGAATAAAAGAATGCTATGGTATAGTGGAAAAGGACGAGTGTCGGTGAAACAGATGATCTAGTTCCTCGGAGGGGAACTTTCCTATGCTCAATGCAGGGAGAAAACTGGTCAGTGATACTCAAAGGTATGTCCTTTCCATGGGTGAAGGTATGTCAAGTTGCAGAGGTTTAAAGGTATGCAAGGTTGATTTTTGCAGATGTCGTGGTCGAAAGTTGGCTTAAATACGAGTCCAGTGAAGCCGGCTCTAGGCCAAAAGGTGCAAATGGTCAACATGCAATGCAGCAGTACAACTTAACACAAAGGAGCCTCTAGGGTATAAGGCTAGAACGAAGCGAAGAAGCTGAGAGGAATAAGTCTTCAACGCATAAGTCATGGTGGGACTACAGAGGACTCCTGAGCCTACTCAAATGAAGCAGCATGGGCAACAAATGTCAGTGAGGTGCTAACTACAATGCCCATGTAAAGGATGGCTCTACCATCGTGTCATGATTTAAAAATTGGCGAGTGAAGATGGTTTATAAACCATAACACGATGGGATATCCCTATGGCAGATGTATCGACTGATGGAGGGTAGCATGCATAATGCAACGTAATAATGTCCCTAACCTATATGCCAGTGAAAAAATGATACCTGCCATGACGGGTCAGCAGTCATGGAACCGTCTCGAAAAAGTCGAAAAATGTCCAAAATG
>APFE030736485.1:0-83881 GCA_000404065.3 Pinus taeda | reverse complement strand
CTTCCAAGACTCACTCCATGATGCCATAACTAAGGGATGAACATCAAATCACAAGGAAACAAGGGTTTCCTGTACAAATGGGGGAAGTGAAGAAGGCACAAGGGTCTTCAGACCTGATCAGGGGGAAAATCTCAGTATAATAACCTTTCTCTCTCTTCTCTCCTCCCTTAGGCCTTCCCTTTGATGTCTTTTTATATCAATTCCAAAGTAGTTTTTTAGTTAGGAATTGGTTGGGAACAGTTGAGGCCACGAGCACTAACAGGTGATCAGCAGGTAAAACCCACGATCTCTGCCCGAAAATAAGGAGTTTTATATTTTTTTAAGTGTTTTAATACATATACGCGGGTTAGGTATATATGAACCCGTGTATACACGCGTTTAACTCAGGGCAATGTCGCGTACAGGGAATAAAACACTGTTTTTTAGATGTTGGACCAGGTCTGCAAGGAGGGGTTGCCCTAGGCCATGGGTGTAGCATCACAAACCATAATGGTGAGATTTGGAGCTATAACAACTGCCAATGGTACTTTGGATTGGGTTGAAACTTTATTGGAGTTGCCATGGGAATGGTTTAGCCTTCATGTGTCTAATTGTTGTCCAACATTAGCAATCAGATCTAAAACTTTGATGATCTTTCTTGGGGAATATAGAACCTTTCGCTCCCGGGCAATGGCCCAGAATGTTAGAACTTCGTAAATTTCCCTGGGCTAAGAAGAGAAATTTTTGGGGTAACCACAAAACCACTTTTAGGCTAGAATCTAACACTTCTAGCCTTGGAGAGGGCTCTCTCACTTAGATTTTTCAACTACTCTGATATTAGGCTAGGTATAGTGCTCAATAAGGCATGATTTTGAAAGTTTTTCTAGTAAGAAAGGAGGCAGATCCATTGGACATGGATTCATGTCAAATTAATTATTTTTCCAGTGATAAAATGAAGAGATAAAGGCTTTTTCCACAAGGGGCAAGGTAGGCAATCTTGGTGATATAATTAATTCGTTATAGGAGGGTGAGTGTGAGAAAATATGGAAACAACACAGAGTATCAAACTGAAAATAAATTTTGAATGTTGCTTTAAGAAGAAAACATAGATCACTTGGTAAAACTAAATCAAAGCACCTTTTAGATGAATTCTAAGCTAAACATATGGTTCTTCCAAGCATGAAGACATACATTCAAGAGCTGTAAAAACATAAGACAAACTTACAACATTAAATAAGAACAACACCATCAATATATGACAGAGGAATCCCTACTGTTATCACTCAAATTTTCCTTGAAGTTGTTAGAAGAAGGAAAGGGGTCCGAGGTAACCACAAACCAACTTTTAAGTATAGAATCTAGCCAATCTATAGTCAGAGAGGGCTCTCTCTTTAAGATTTAGCTTTGTTTATGGGATATTAGGCTAGTTATGAAATATTAGGGGGTTTTGATTTTTGTTTGGTGGTGGAATTCAGGAGTGGATGGGTAGAACAAGGTATTTGAGGCCATTGGGCTATGGAGTCAACTGAGGATGGCTTAACTGGATCAGGTTGATTCAACAAAGGAGGAATTCACAGGGTAAGATAGCTAAAGAAGATACAAATGATAACTTAAAAGGGTGAAATGGTCTTGAAAGGGAGGAAGGGTAGTTAAGAATCCTTCAACAAAGTTTCAAGAGGAGGGAAAGAGGGTGATCATTAACAAAAATCACTTAAGAATTCTTTGTTAAATGGCCACAATGATAAACTAAGAAGCAAGGAGAAATTAACAATTCCTTACCTATGATAGCTTGGAAGAAAACATTAAGAATATAAATGATTTTAAAGACAGAATGCAGTAAATCTCTTTCTGAAATATACTTTTTTGTTTATCATTCATATATGAAACACATGTGAATATTTAAACCAAAAAACTGTAAAAACATAAGATATAGAATACTTATTTGTCTCTCGTTTGACACATGAATCCTGTAAAATTCCTTTGCTTTATTACTTTGTCCAGCTAGCCATACAATAGTTGTTCAACAACCCTTCTATTCCAAAATAGAGAGTCTACGGAAATGTCCAAGAATCCACCACCAGTATTTCGAATGAGGAAGTACTTATAACAAATTTACAACAAAATATCTCCTAACTAAGAGAGATATATTCTAGGAAGACTAAATCTATTTTACATGAATGTAGAGACAGATGGTCTCAAAAGTAGAAATTGAATGTGAACTGCTTGGTTGTTGTCCCTGTTTTTATTGAAGGAGCTGGAGGGAGGCCCTATGATTGTGCATCTTGTTGTCTTGTTCATAATTCTATGTTGGCTTATTGTTTTCATCTTTTCACTGATACTCTTTTAGCTATGACTGATACTCTTTTAGCTATGACTGATACTCTTTACCTAGTTTACCATCATTCATCCCTTTTTACCAAAATTGACTATGATAAATAGTTCAATTTACTTTTTACCATGGTAAATCATAAGATGTTTGTCCTATCAGTCCACCAATCATCCCTTGGTATCTTGGCCCTTGTAAGTTTTCTGTAGATTTCATTTGCTTCTATGTATTTGACATAATTTGGCTGTACGAGAAACAAGTGTTTCAATTCATGTTCAACATAAAAAAGGTTCTCCAAACTATCATAGAGAACTCTCCCTGTGGGTAATGCTTTGGGTGCAAATGAACTGGTAGATGAACTGCCTTGGTTTTTTGCATATTGATCCAATTTGTTGATATAATAATCCTGCCTTATTAACTTATCATTGATGACTAAAGGACTTGGAAGTACTTTATTCTATAAGATGCCAAATTTTTCCATAAATTCATCTATGTCTTCTTGCATATTCTGACATTTTCATTCCATATTTTGCATTAGAGTCCCTTTAGTCAAGACTTTATTGATTTTGAGGATGGTTCCAGTCCTATCCTCAATATTCAGCTGTTCTAATTGATGCCTATTTCTATTGTTTAGAAAGTTTGTTAACCTGATAGCCTCTTCAGGCTTTCCTCCTAGTTCTTGCTTGGTTTTTTCAATCTCTTGCAGAGTAGCTTTGACTAAGTCAATCTGTTCGGATTTTCCACAGTGTTCATGTTTTGTGGTCGACGTTTCGAGTCTTCAACTAGACTCATCATCAGGACAAATTTTTGTCCTGATGATTGAGTCTAGTTGAAGACTCGAAACGTCGACCACAAAACATGAACACTGTGGAAAATCCGAACTCCATTCAGAAATCACACCACAGTAATCTGCAATCTAAAATAAGTCAATCTGTTCAAAAATGATTTGAATTGATGACCAAACAACATTGATTGATTGAGTGATGTTGGTCCATAATATTTCTCTGATACCTATTAAATGCTTTTCAAATGTGAGATCCTTTTCCAATGTTTTTACTTGTTGAGCCAAGCCTTTGTTTTTCCTCACTTCTTCATCAAAATTTATTTTTGACACATCATACTTTTGTTCCAAGGTAATGAATTTCTCCTTTACCTTTTGGAGCTTAGTGACCTGGAGCTTTATTTCCTCCATGGACTTGATAAATTCTTCAGTGTTCTGATTTGAAGTTCCTACATGTGTTGTACATGTACCTGTAACTGCACTAGTCTCAGTTGTTGCCAAAGGAACATTTGGTGCTAGAGCAGATGCCAATGTAGAAGGGACTGTTGTAGAAACCACTGATACTACATTTTGAGGCTGAGAGGTCGACTCACTCTACCTTCTTTGTAGTGTTTTTTATAATTCCTTCTCTGTCTTCCTTAATTGTTCATTTAGCTTGAGGGCTAAGTCCATAAGCTCTTCTTCATTCTTATTTTCAATTACTTCAGCAGTCTATGGATGCATAAGGGGTGGCAATTTCAATTGCTTTCTCAGGGTAGCTATATCTTCATTCTTCTTTTTTATTAGGGCCTTTGGAGTTTTGACATCCTTTGGATTATGGCCCAATCCAAGAATCAAATCCTCCAAAGATTTGATTCTGTTTTCCTTTGCCTATGAGGAGGCTCTTTCTAACTACAATTGTGCAGTGGTGTTGTTCAATGAATTCTCCAATGTGTGTGCCATCATGGCCTTGCTTGTCAAGGTGGAATAAACCATTCTCCTATCTGCTTATGCAATTCTATTTGATCTATGGGGTGAATATCTTTGGCCAAGACCTCAAAATCAATTTTGAAATAGTCTACAAGTGACTTAGGTTGCTGTATTGTAGGCTTTAGAAAACTCATCTTCTTTTTGCCTTCTTTGATGCCATAAGTTGACATCAACCTGGTTTGATTGGTAAGAGCCATCTTCAAGTATTGAGTGTAAGCTTGGGCCTTTAGTTGTTCATTTTTGGCCTTTATTTCCTTGAATTTTTCTTTGATGTCTAAGGTCTTGTCAGATGAAGACTTGAAAGATGAAACTTCAGTACTTTTCTACCTTTCAAGCTCCTGCGTTTGTGAACTAGAAGGTGTCCCACCTACTGGGAAAGTATGCAAACTGTCTCCACCTTCTTTCCTCAAACTCCCTGTTGTTTCTTCAAAAAATTCTTCTTTTGAATGTGGATTTAGCCTATGCCTCTTAGCACCAGGCTGGTCTAAAGGACCACTAGAAGGGGTAGCTACTTCCCTGTCTCTTTTTAATATTTATTTCTCATTCAGAGGAGTTTACAAAACTGGGGGGTCTCCCATATTAACCTGAGTTGGATGGGACTATGGTGGAACTTTTTCTTGAGAGATTTTAGGCTACCTGGACATGTGTGATTGTCCTAATGATGGAGTACTGGCTCCCTATTCTTTTCCATGTGGTGGTTCTGCAAGGGGTGCGCTAGTTTCCTATGAGTACCTTTGAGAATTATCTGTTATAGAGGCACTAGTTCCTACTATTTGCTTCTGAGAAGTTGCAACTGGTACATGTTCACAAGAGTCCAAGTCAATTCTCTTTTCGAGATCTTTCATCACATTCTCTACATTGACCCGATCACTATCCATCTCAACTAGGGTTCCTTCCCTCCATTCATCCATATTTGCATATTGCTCTATTTCTGGAATTTTGTTATGAAAATATGGTGACAGCTTGTTTTTCATTCTTCTATCACAAATGAAACCTTGTGGATCATACCTCTAAACAAAACTTTTCTTTAGTCTAAATCTTTCTAGAATATCTTTTGCTTCTTTGTCTGCTTCTCTATTGTTGCAGACAAATGGACTTAAGTGATCTTTAATTCTCAACTATGCTTTCTTTTTGGCTCTGGTAAAGTGAATCTAATCAGAGTTTATCATTTTTTTATAATATTCCAATGCAAACAACCTCATAGGAACATATTTTGGTAGTTCGAATGGAGGAAGTTCACAACCATATATTCTGATCTCTTTGTAATTCTAGTACAAGTACCAGTCACCTATTTTGTACTGTTTGGATAGCTGAAGGATTATTTTGATTTCATCACTGATCCTAGGAGGAGGATTTCCTATCAGAATGGTGGTCACTGGGTGGACAAACTGATCAACGAATTCATTGTATGAATAGGGGCAAGCAAATGAATAGTGGAAGATAGAAGTCTAAAAAACAATTGATCTGGGATTACCCTTTGTATCAAGTTTATTTACAGAGAATGGGAACTTGTCAGACTGATAGTAAAGGATAAGGTGATATATGAAGGTGGAATACTTGAATACTCTTTCATTTTCCAACCTCATGAACTGGTCATGGATTTTCTCAGCAATGAATGCAACATAGTTATACTTGACAGTAGGAGGTTGACCAAGGGTAAAAATGGACATTAAAACTAGGGTCAGATCATCCACATACTCACTAGTATTGAATCCCATGACTGCAGCTATCATATCAATTATATTCTTACCTGCCTCTGTGAAGAAAATTGACAAATAGGGAGGGGGATTTTTGAGTTGATGTTGCTTATCCACAAAAGTCTAGCAAAGGTGCCTGAGTTCAGATTGGGACAATTTATATGATTTCTCTAGCAAATCTCCAAGGGAAATGGGGGTGAGGTTTTGATTGGGCTAAAACTGAAGCATCTCATTGATAGAGTCTACAGTAATTATGAATAGAACAGTTTGATTGGGGGACATTACTACTCTGAGGTTGGGATTGTAATTAGCATGACACTGATGAATAATGTCAAGGAAAATGCGCACAGAGGGGAGAAAGTACATAGGGAGATTTCATTCCGAAAGTCCTATGGTATCATAGCCATTCATATGATTGTCGCAGCATTGGAAAAATACTTTCAAGTAGTCTTTATCAGTATCCAGGTCTTTTATTTGAAAATCTTTATCTGCTAGAGGTAGATAATCCAAATCACGATGAGGGGTAGTGATAGGTGCTACATTGAGGGCTACAGGGGTTTCCATTCTGGGTCTTGTGGATTCAGATAGGAAAATGGGATTTTTAGTGGAATTGGTGAAACAGGGGGTCTTGGGAAACTTAAATTCTAAATGTAGCAACTGAATTATGATGAAATTTGGGTTTTTCCAATTAATTACAGAGGAAAGCAAGTATTTTACAGGGCTTCTGGACGGAAACTGGTAAATACCTATTTTTGGTGACGAGCAATGGCTCGCAGGTTCACTGGGTGTAAATGACAGACTCAAAGAGGCATCAAACTGAAGGTTTGACGGTGGTAGACGGTTGAATGTATGAACTAGTTGACCTCAACGTTCAATTTGCTGCATGGATGCACTTTTCAGAAATAAGGATGAAAAAGTGATTATCTCTGATTTTTATGCAAAGTCAAAACTTTGGCGGGTTCGGGATTTGGATAGATGACATTAGCGGGAAAATGATTTGACATTTTGTCGATAGCAGGAGGCAGTAAGTAGTTTTCATCACACCGCTAATGGAGAGGAGGTGGTATTTGGATACAATTGCACGATTCCATACGATCAGTGACGCATGGCAATGGCATTGTTCACAAAACCGTCGCCATCGCATGCTAAAGGTCGACCACGGAGGCCGTGTGATATGTGCGACAACCGTCGGATCTGCGGGATCCAATTGGATGGCTATCGGGGAGTTAAGATGGCAAAAGGTTAATGGAGGGTGGGCCCAATATAATTAAAGGCTTTTAATACATCGTGGGCAATGTGATTGGTTGAACTGTTATTAATTAACTATGGGGGTTAATTAATCCTTTTATTAGCGTGGTGGGGGTCGGGCTCTTAATTAACTACAGATTAGTTATTTGATCCCGTTTATTGACTATATTATGGTTATATTTAACCGAGGGGCGGGATATATAAAATTTGGGGTTTTTGTGTATTTATAGTAATACGGGAGTGGATAACTTTTATATAGAGGAATTATATAATAACATGAATTAGTAGTTAATATTATTTTGGAAAAATGCACGCTAAGATAAAACATCTCCGAAAGTGTATTTCATCATATAACATTTATAACTTAGGCTTAAACGAATATGAGGGTGTTTATGGAAAGTGTTTTATTTTCCCTAAGTAAAATAGGATATTAATTAGGAAAAGACTTATTAGGGAGATGAATAACTTATGGGGGGGTGAATATTGATGAAAGGGCTTAAATATTTAGGCATTATAAATTATTGGGCTGAGGGTCTGGTCCCTCCAAAAGTCAGATAAACGCTCTAAGCCCCTCTAACTTGATCAATACCTTAGCACTTAGGGGAAATTAATGAAAATTAAGGGGAAATGAGTAGGGAATTTAATTATTTCTAGCTTTGCTTGCTTGATGTGTCTTCCATGTGATACATGCCTTTGCTTTGTGATGAAAGTAAAAGATTTACACATTTAGATTTATCATTCACCACATATTATTCTGCAACCATCATCTACTTACCCTACGTACTTCACCTAGCATTTTTACTTCTTTATTAAGGTGCACTTAAACTGGAAAACCCTTATCAAACTTTCTTTTCTTTTACATAGTGATTCCTATCTAAGTCTACACTTATTACATCCAAGGGCTCAGATGAAATTGTTGAGCTCCTTTTTCATTCTATCTATCTACTTATCTGCCAAGATTACACTGTTTGGTCAAATCTTTATTCTCTATTTCTACAACATGGAATTCAAAATATGAACTAGCCAAGCTTAAACTATTTGACTATTCATGAATTGTGGCATAGGTGACAAGCTGCGCACAATTTTTTATTATTCAAAAGTAAAAAAGTAGTGGCATTTAGACTTGCACACTTTCCTGGTCTTTTCTTTTTGTTGGGGTTCATTTTCTTTCATTTTTTTTTTACCACTTTTTATTCTTTTCACCCTTTGATTTTTTTTTTAGGGTATACCATATTTACATTTTTTAAAGTTTTTGATTTTTTACAAATATGGAAAACCTTTGCAACAAGTAAAGGTATGAACATATTACAAAGCTAAACTAAGTCAATCATGATATCTGACACCTATTGGTATAGGGGCATAACAGTGGCTCCACTTGGGGATGGCTTTCGCTAGTGGAAAGTCAAGAACAATAGATCATTGGTCTCTTAATGACTTTGACTGTGCTCCTCAATCTTCTTTTCCTTGCTGCTTTATTGTATGTATGACAATGATACTTCTGAAGCTTAGGGCCTTCTCTTCGGGCTTCAACTCCAAAATCTTATTGTCCAATCAACACTATGACATTACAAAAGATATAATATGTATAGTGAAGAACATGGTAACATTAGTAAGTAGGATCAAAGTAATGCATCAACATCTGACTATTGACTAGTCCTCCTTCAGCTTTTGTACCATCTAACTCTTTAAGAAAATATGCATTGTTTCTTTTGAAAGCAAAGATGATGTATGGTCCTTTCCATAGGAAGTAAAACTTCCCATGTTTTCCCTTATCCTCTCTTCTGGAATCCCATCTTAACACTTTATCTCTAAGGCAGAAATCTTCTGCCTTGGTTCTTCTATCAAATATCTTCTTAAGTTTCTCCTACAACACTTAGGATCTTTGGTACACCTCCTCCCTGATCTACTGCAAATTAATAGTTTGATTTATCCTTCTTTGAATATCATTAGGTTCCACTTGAGCTTCTTGGAATATTTTCATAACAGGAACCCCTATTGATGAAGGAAAAATAGCCTCCATGCCATATACTAACTCATAAGGATTGGTTCCAATTGATTCTTTGGTTGTAAGCCTATCTGCCCATAGAGCATTGATCAATTTTTGGTTCCAAGTTTTCTTATTTTCTTCCAACAGTTTCTCGATGATATTAATCAGACTCTTGTTGGAAGATTCGGCTAGTCCATTCCCTTGAGGGTAGTAGGCTGTGGAATGGCCCAGAGTAATGTGATACTTGTTATAGAAATTGATCATCTTCTTTGATTTGAAAGTTGCAGCATTATTAGTAATGATGTTAATGGGGCAACCAAACCTAGACAAGATACTGGTCTATAGGAAACCTATGATCACAGTGTCATTGGCTTTTCAGAAGGGAATGGCCTCTATCCATTTAGTAAGATAGTCAGTGGCAGTGAGTATCCATTTATGTTGGCCAGAGGAGGGAAGATGGATTTCTCCAATGAAGTCAAGACCCCATTGTTGAAAAGGTTTCTTAGTCGAAATGGGTTTTAGGAGTAAAGATAAAAACTTTTTTTTGCCTTCAAATATTTTTCATTTAGGGCAAGAAGTTACAAATGTCTTCACATCTCCAAAAAAGGTTGGCCAATAGAATCTAACCCTTAGGATTTTATCTGTAGTTGACTTCTAGTAGAGATGTCCACCACAATCTCCTGCATGAAATTCTTGTAGAGCCCTGTTAGCTTCATCTTTTAATAAACAATTTAATAAAATTCCTTCATGATTTTTCCAAAAAGGGGTATTATCTAAGATACAAAACTTTGAAGCTTTCATTATCAAAAACATATTCTTGGTTCTGGACAACCTTGGAGGAGCCTGCAGGTTTTGTAAAACATAAATTACATTAGCATACCAAGGTGAGTCTAAAAAGGCCTAGCTGATTTGTGGAGTTGCCATCTCCTGCTCGTTATCTAGTTCATTTATGTCTAGGGCTTGACAATTGGTTTCTGCCATGAGTTTGGCTAATCCCTGACCTTTTATTAGTTTTGTAGGTTTTATCTCTATATCATACTCTAAAATGGTAGCTATCCATTTACCTCGTTTGCCGTCAATTCCATCCTGAGTTAGGATGTCTTTGACAACTACACTGGGAACATAATCTATCACATGAGAGTATAATATGTAGACTCTGAATTCCTTTATAGCTTTTACTAGAGCAAAAGCTTGCTTCTCCATTATTTTGTATTTTAATAATGCATCTCTGAGTGCTTTACTAAAAAAGGCTTAGGTTTTTCACATTCCTGATCACCCTTTTGTAATAAAATAGTTGTTATGGTGTGTTTTGATGTAAAAGAAAAAATGATGAAGTCTCTATTAAATTAAGGACTTGTGAGGACCAGTGTTCTGGTTAAGGCCATCTTGATTTCTTTAAATGATTGCTTGGCCTCTACTGTCCATTTGATACTTAAATCCTTTTTTACCATGTTATTTAGTAATCTAATGAGTTCAGCTAAGTTAGAAATGAATCTTCTCAAAAAAATTACCTTCCCTAGGAATGCTTGAAGTTCTTTAATACTTCTTGGATGAGGTATTTGTAGTATAGCTTCGATCCTGGAAGGGTCAATTCGAATGCCATCCTTGGAAATAATATGACCTAAAAGTTTACCCTCTTCCATACTAAACAAGGGCTTCTTTGGATTCAAAGAAATGCCATATTTTCTGCATTTTAAGAAGACTTGCCTAAGATGGTCTAAGTGTTGTTGATCGGATTTAGAAAAAATAGTTAGATCATCCAGATATATAACAAGAAAATCATGAATTTCTTTGGCAAAGGCAATGTTCATTGCCCTTTGGAAGGTTTCTCCTGCATTTTTTAGTCCAAATGGCATCTCGATGTACATAAAAGTGCCCCATGGTGTTGTAAAGGTAGTTTTCTCTTAGTCGTCAAGATGAACCAAGATATGGTTATATCCTGAAAACCCATCTAATAGTGAAATTATAGAAGAACGCACTACCCTTTGCAAAATATTATCCATTTTGGGTAAAGGATAGTTATCTTTAAGAGAGACCTTATTCACATTTCTTAGATCAACACATAACCTTATTTCCCCAGTTTTCTTCCTAGTAGGTACCAAGTTAGACACACACTCTGAAAATCTAATAGGGGCAATAATCCCTGCTTCATACATACGCTTTATTTCTTTCTCAATCAATGGTAATAGCACAAGGTTAATTCTTCTGAGTTTTTGTTTAAAGGGCTTTTGATTTTCTTTTAGAGGTATAGTATGCTAAATAATAGAGGTGTCATAGGATTTCAAATCTTCATAACTCTAGGCAAAGACATCCTGGAATTCTCTCATAAGTTCAACATACTTTAGCTTCTGGTCAAGTGGTAAACATTTTGACAATTTTATCATTTTTGGATTATCTTGAGTTCCTACGTTGTATTCTTCAATATCTACTTTTAATGGTTCCACTAGAGGAGTCAATCCTTTAGGTAAATGATTGTCCTTTAGGTTGATAACCTCTGTTTCCTCTTCAATTATTTCATGTAGGTCCATTTGTTTTAGGTCTTGAATTTATTTTTGTGTGAATTTTGTGGGATGAAGCATATTTATTGAACTTTCCTCTAAAATATTGATTTCTACCTCATCTATTTGATTAGAATCAACAACTGTATCATCATCTATGTTATTGTTAGAAAACTCTTCATCTAAAGTTAAAAAGTTATTGATATGCTCATCACTATCAAAAACCTACCAATTCTTCAGATTATCAGGTATGGCTGGTCTATGCCTAATTTCAGCAATAAACTGATGATTAGGTTGAAAAGGTAATTTGAAGGTGCTGGCAAACATGGCCAGGCTGTGGGATTGCAAGTTGTGTTTTCTAGGGATTGTAGCAAGCTGAGTTTCCAAAAAAGTGTTGAGAATTTCTATGACTATTCCTCTATAATATCCTAAACTAGGATCCCTAGTTAAGTATTTTTCTTTAATCTGTTTAATTATTAGTTCTGAATCTCCTATGATAGACACCTTGATTGCTCCTAATCTTTTAACAAGTTTAAGACCCAACAAGAGAGCCTCATGCTATGTTATTGGTACACTTAAAATTTAATCTGTAGGCATGGCCTTCAGCATTATCGTTTTCTAAATTGTACAGCCAAACTCCTGCTCTTGCCCCTAGTTTATTGAACAAGCCATCAAATTCTAAATGCCAAAGGATTTCATGCTCATAATTAGTGTCTAGGATAGTAGGAACTTGTTTAGAAGTGGAATCTGGTTTTTCGTTCTCATCTGATTTTTCTTTGTTATCTGATATTTCCTAAATAAGAACACTTTGTTTTTATTTATTTATTTCTTTTGGTTCTGCTGCTAAACCCTCTAAAGTATTGGTAGGACTAGTTTCTGCATTGTAAAGAATGAATGAGTCCATATCAAAGTGTATTGAGTAGATGGGGAAATTTTGGGGTCTTTCCTGAGTACTTACTACATATTCCATCAATGTTTATCTGTATAGTTTCTTTGGCTGTCCAAAAACTGATGTAGTAGCATATGACATATCCAGTTGAAGTGATCCCTGAAGCTTATCACCCCAGGATCTTGAAAATAACATGCCATATTTAGGTGGTATATCTGCTACCACTATTTCCATTAAAATTGTTTTTGTAGGGTATTGAACCAATGAGACACACAAGTCTTTTATTAATCCTAAACATCTCACCTAGCTAGAATCAAAAGAAAACAAATCTTTGTATGGTCTAGTGATGTCTAAGTCTAGCTTTTCCATTACAAATCTGGGAATGAGATTATGACATGCCCCAGAGTCAAGCATGGCATTGTGAAAAATCTTATCATGTATGTTTAAGTTCACATAAAAATGAGGAATTCCTCCTTACAATGGTTTTCCATTCAATTTTGGGCCAAAGATTAATTCGAGCTGATCATAAAAAACATTAATTGAGTCTTCAGTTCCAGTAATTTTTAGTGATCTATTGATTTAGGTTCGGTAGGCCTCATGTTTAGCTAATTCAGATAATGGGACAGCAATTTTCAGCTTACCTACTTCAGTGTCTAGATTTAAGGGTTTTTCTGTTTAGGCCTTTGGATTTCGAACAGTAGTATTCTCTCTGTTTTTTGTGCTTTTCTCCTTTTCAGGAGTGGAATCATGATTTGTTGATTCTCCTAGATCAACCTCTGGAGGTTCTTCCATAGTTCCCTTGGAAGGAAGGGAAGTGGATGGTTTTTTATTGTTTGGTTGGTTGTTAGAGACATCTTCAATTATGGGGTTAGAAGGGTTAGTGTTTGATCTAGAAAGAATATGTACAGGTGTGGTTACTGTCTTACCTCTAGTGGGCTGATTTGGAACCTTTTGCTTGTTTTTTTTAGGAACATCAATTCTCCTACTTCTTAAGTTGTATTGCTTATGCACCTCAAAGATGGTTGTGTCATATCCTTCTCTAAAGTCAAATGATTTCCCCTGATTGAGTTTGGAACTGTTCAAGAATGTGGACCCCTTTATTTTCTTGGGTCAAGAAAACTTCTCCTTCATTACTAAGTCCCATCAAATTGATTTGAGTATCTTCTTTTGGACCTCCAGACTTGGAAGCTTTTGCATAGTTCTCCTGGAAAGGGGGTTTGATGTTTTGATCAGGACCACTCTTTCCAGTGTTCGGGTTTTGATTTTTCCTGAAATTAGGATTTCTCCCTATGTTGGTTTTTTGACCATCCCAAGGAGCTTTCATTTCAATTGTCTCTACTCTGTCTCCTACTCTATCCATTCCTTTGATTATGGCATCTAGCTTTTGTTTGAAGGGTGAGCTTTCTTCCTTTAATGGTATCCTCCTTTCACTCCTAGCCTTGGCTCTTTTAGATATCAAGTTGGCTTCACACTGACATCTATTCTTTGCATATCTTTCAAAGTAGGGAGGTTTTGTTCCCTCAGCTGGAAATCCATGTCAGAATCAAATCCATCTAGGAATTTGATTAAGGCTAAACCAGGTGGGGTCTAAGATTTTAAGGGATGGCCTTATACACACTGTTGAATCTAGTGCAATAATCCTACACAGTTTCTTGTGGTCCTCTTCTTAAGTTTTCATATTCAGATAGAATTTGAAGGGGGTCTTTCTTTTTCTCCCACCTGTTCAGGAATTGTTGATAGAGAGTTGCTATGTTATCTATACTATTTGTTGCTAAACTTCTAAACCAGGTTCTAACTTCCCCAGATAAACTCTGAATGAATATTCTCATTTGCACATCATCAGCATCTATTTCATAAATTTCAAAATAATTAGTCATCTTCTTGGTGTGTTGTTGGGCTGTATAGGTTCCAGTACCATCAAAAGTAGTGATCTTACTTTGGTAATCCTGGGGCATGGCACCTAAGTTTGTTGGTAGTACCAGGGGGCCATATATGTTTGCCATTGTTGTAGGTAATGGTGAATCAAAAGCTAGGGTTGGGATAACACTGGATGTTTGAGTTGTGGATGGAGAGCTAGAGGGGATGGTCTGATGTGGAGTGGTTTGAGGTTGAGATGTATGAGGAAATGGTGATGAGCTTGTAGAAACAGTAGTAATTACAGAGGGATTAGGTGTTCCTTCAGTGGTAAGATCAGATTGTGGTGAGTTCTTGGACTAGGTCAACTAATTCAGAATCGGATGAATTCCTAAACAAAGAGGTTTCAAAGTATTCATCAAAGGGTTGGTCTTCGAGGTAAATCCACCAAACAAGACAGGATGAAGATCTAAATGTGGGTCGAGGACTAGCAAAACTTTCTTGTCTTGTCAGAATTCTATGGATCAGATTGGGGTTCTCAAACACTTGTGGTAGATTGGGATCAGGGTTAGCTCTAGTGTAACGAGTCCTTTCTGAAGCCAGGTTTTTGGATTTTGTTTTTGGTTTTCTTAACTGATATCAAAACAACTTCTATAATTCCTTTAAGATGCTTTTAGATTTAGATTTCGAATGTTCTTAAATATTTTTTTTGGCTGAGGATTTGGTCTTCCCAGTGGAGTCGCCACTATGTTATCACTTAGATTTTCCCTGAAGTTGTTATAAGAAGGAAAGGGGTCCGAGGTAACCACAAACCAACTTTTAAGTACATAATCTAGCCAATTTGTACTCAGAGAGGGCTCTCTCTTTAAGATTTAGATTTGTTTATGGGATATTAGGCTAGTTATGAAAGCTTGGGGGGTTTTGATTTTTGTTTGGTGGTGGAATTCAGGAGTAGATGGGTAGAACAAGTTATTTCAGGCCATTAGGCTATGGATTCAACTGAGGATGGCTTAACTGGATTAGGTTGATTCAACAAAGGAGAGATTCAGAGGGCAAGATAGCTAAACAAGATACAAATGATAACTTAAAAGGGTGAAATGGTCTTGAAAGGGAGGAAGGGCAGTTAAGGATCCTTCAAGTTTCAAGAGGAGCAAAAGTGGGTGATCATTAACAAAAAGAAATTAAGAATTCTTTGTTAAATCGCCACAATGATAAACTAAGAAGCAGGGAGAAATTAAGAATTCCCTACCTATGATAGCTTGGAAGAAAACATTAAGAATATAAACGATTTTAAAGATAGAATGCAGTAAAGCTCTTTCTGAAATATACTTTTTCGTTTATCATTCAAATATGAAACACATGTGAATATTTAAACCGGAAAACTGTAAAAACATAAGATATAGAATACTTATGTCTCTTGTTTAACACATGAATCCTGTAAAAGTCCTTTGCTTTATTACTTTTTCTAGCCAACCATACAATAGTTGTTCAATAGCCCTTCTATTCCAAAATAGAGAGTCTACAGAAATGTCTAAGAATCCATCACCAGTATTTCGAATGAGGAAGTAATTATACAAGATTTACAACAAAATATCTCCTAACTGAGAGATATATATTCTAGGAAGACTAAATCTATTTTACATGAATGTAAAGACAGATGGTCTCGAAAGTAGAAACTAAATGTGAACTACTTGGTTGTTGTCCCTATTTTTATTGAAGGAGCTGGAGGCAGGCCCTATGATTGTGCATCTTTCTATCTTGTTCGTAATTCTGTGCTAGTTGATTGTTTTCATCTTTTCACTGATACTATTTTACCTGTGACTGATACTCTTTACCTGCTTTACCATCATTCATCCATTTTTACCAAAATTGACTATGGTAAATAATTCAATTTACTTTTTACCATGGTAAATCATGATATGTCTATCATATCAGTCCACCAATCATCCCTTGGTATCCTGGTCCTTGTAAGTTTTCTGTAGATTTCATCTGCTTTTGTGTATTTGACAAAATTTGGATGTATTGGAAACAAGTGTTTCAATTCATGTTCAACATAAAAAAATGTTCTCCAAACTATCATAAAGAACTCTCCCTATGGGTAATGCTTTGGGTGTAGATGAACTGGCTTGGCTATTTTCATACTGATCCAATTTGTCGATATAATCATCCTGCCTCATTAACTTATCATTGATGACTAAAGGACTTGGAAGTCCTTTACTCTGTAAGATGCCAAATTTTTCCATAAATTCATCTATGTCTTCTTTCATATTCTGAAATTTTCGTTCCATATTTTACATTAGAGTCCTTTTGGTCAAGACTTTCTTGATTTCGAGGATGGTTCCAGTCCTATCCTCAATATTCAGCTGTTCTAATTGATGCTTGTTTTAGATGTTTAGAAATTTTATTAACCTGATAGCCTCTTCAAGCTTTCCTCCTAGTTCTTGCTTGGTTTTTTCAATCTCTTGCAGAGCAACTTTGACTAAGTCAATCTGTTCAAAAATGACTTGAATTGATGACCAAATATCATTGATTAATTGAGTGATGTTGGTCCATAATATTTTTCTAATATATGTTAAATTCTTTTCAAATGTGAGGTCTTTTTCTAGTGTTTTTACTTGTTGAGCCAAGCCTTTGTTTTTCCTCACTTCTTCAGCAAAATTTATTTTTGACACATCATAATTTTGTTCCAAGGTAATGAATTTCTCCTTTACCTTTTGGAGCTCGGTGACCTGGAGCTTCATTTCCTCCATAGACTTGATCAATTCTTCAATGTTCTTACTTGAAGTTCCTACCTGTGTTGTACATGTACCTGTAACTCCAATAGTCTCAATTGTTGCCGAAGGGACATTTGGTGCTAGAGCAATTGCTAATGTAGAAGGGACTACTGTAGAAACCACTGATACTACATTTTGAGGCTGAGAGGTCAACTCACTTTGCTTTCTTTGTAGTGTTTTTTCTAATTCCTGCTCTATCTCCCTTAATTGCTCATTTAGCTTGAGGACTAAGTGCATAAGCTCTTCTTCATTCTTCTTTTCAATTACTTCAGTAGTCTGTGGATGCATAAGGGGTGGAAATTTCAACTTCTTTCCCAGGGCAACTATATCTTCATTCTTCCTTTTTATTAGGACCTATGCAGCTTTGACATCCTTTGGGTTATGGCCCAATCCAATAATCAAATCCTTCAATGATTTGATTATGTTTTCCTTTGCCTATGAGGAGGCTATTTCTAATTGAAATTGAGCAGTGGTGTTGTTCAGTGAATTCTCCAATCTGTGTGTCATCATGGCCTTGCTTGTCAACGTGGAATAAACCATTTCCCCTGTCTGCTTATGCAATTTTATTTGATATATGGGGTGAATATCTTTGGCCAAGACCTCAAAATTAGTTTTGAGGTAGTCTACAAGTGACTTAGGTTGTTGTATTGTAGGCTTTAGAAAACTCATCTTCATTTTTCCTTCTTTGATGTCATAAGCTGACATCAACCTGGTTTGATTGGTAGGAGCCATCTTCAAGTATTGAGTGTAAGCTTGGGTCTTTAGCTGTTCATTTTTGGCCTTTATTTCCTTGATTTTTCTTTGATGTCTAAGGTCTTGTTAGATGAAAACCTGAAAGATGAAACTTCAGTACTTTGTTGCATTTTAATCTCTCGTCTTTGTGAAGTAGAAGGTTTCCTACCTACTGGGAAGTATGCAAACTGTCTCCATCTTCTTTCCTCAAACTCCCTATTGTTCCTTCAAAAAATTATTCTTCTGAATGTCGATTTAGCCTGTGCCTCTTAGCACCAGGCTAGTTTGAAGGACCATTGGTAGGGGTAGCTACTTCCCTGTCTCTTTTTAATCTGTTTTCCTCATTCAGAGGAGTTTGCAAAACTAGGGGGTCTCCCATATTAACCTGAGTTGGACGGGACCGTGGTGGAGCTTGTTCTTGAGAGATTTCAAGCTTCTTGGACATGTTTGATTGTCTTAATGTTGGAGTATTGGTTCCATGTTCTTTTCCCTGTGGTGGTTCTACAAGGGGTGCGCTAGTTTCCTGTGAGTGCCTTTGAGAATTATCTATTGTAGAGGTACTAGTTCCTGCTGTTGGCTTCTGAGAAGTTGCAACTGGTACCTGTTCACAAGAGTCCAGTTCAAGTCTCTTTTCTAGATATGTCATCACATTCTCTACATTAACCTGGTCACTATCCATCTCAACTAGGGTTCCTTCCCTCCATTCATCCATATTTGCATATTGCTCTATTTCTGGAATTTTGTTATGAAAATATGGTGACAGCTTGTTTTTCATTCTTCTATCACAAATGAAACCTTGTGGATCATACCTCCAAAGAAAACTTTTCTTTAGTCTAAATCTTTCTAGGATATCTTCTGCTTCTTTGCCTGCTTCTCTATTGTTGCAGACAAATGGGCCTAAGTGATCTTTAATTCTCAACTGTGCTTTCCTTTTGGCTCTGGTAAAGTGAATCTGATCAAATTTTATCATTTGTTTATAATATTCCAATGCAAACAACCTCATAGGAACATATTTTGGTAGTTTGAATGGAGGAAGTTCACAACCATCTATTCTGATCTTTGTGTGATTCTGGTACAGGTACTAGTCACCTATTTTGTATTGTTTGAATAGTTGAATGATTCTTTTGATTTCATCACTAATCCTAGGAGGAGGATTTCCTATCAGCATGGTGGTCATTGGGTGGAAAAACTAGTCAATAAATTCATTGTATGAATAGGGGCAAGCAAATGAATAGTGGAAGATAGAAGTCTAAAAAACGACTGATCTAGGATTACCCTTTGTATCAAGTTTATTTACAGAGAATGGGAATTTGTTAGACTGATAGTAAATGATAAGGTGATATATGAAGGTGGAATACTTGAATACTCTTTCATTTTCCAACCTCATGAACTAGTCATGGATTTTCTCAGCAATGAATGCAGCATAGTTATACTTGACAGCAGGAGGTTGACCAAGCAGAAAAATGGACATTAAAACTAGGGTCAAATCATCCACATACTCACTAGTATAGAATCCCATGATTGCAGCTATCATATCAATTATATTCTTACCTATTTCTATGGAGAAAACTAACAAATAAGGAGGGGTATTTTTGGGTTGATGATGCTTATCCACAAAATTCTGGAAAAGGCTACTGAGTTTAGATTGGGAAAATTTAGATGATTTCTCTAGCAAATCTCCAAGGGAAATAGGGGGTGATGTTTTGACTGGGTTGAAATTGAAGCATCTCATTGATGGAGTTTGTAGTAATTGTGAATAGAACAGTTTGATTGGGGGACATTACTGCTCTAAGGTTGGGATTGTAATTGACATGACACTGATGAATAATTTCAAGGAAAATGTGCACAGAGGGGAGAAAGTACATTGGGGGATTTTATTCTGAAAGTCCTATGGTGTCATAACCATTCATATGATTGTCTCGGCATTGGAAAAATACTTTTAAGTGGTTTTTATCAGTATCCAGGTCTTTTATTTGAAAATGTTTATATGTTAGAGGCAGATAATCCAAATCACGATGAGGGGTAGTGATAGGTGCTACATTGAGGGCTACGGGGGTTTCCATTCTGGTTCTTGTGGATTCAGATAGGAAAATAGGGTTTTTAATGGAATTGGTGAAACAGAGGGTCTTATGAAACTTAAATTCTAAATGCAGCAACTGAATTATGATGAAATTTGGGTTTTTCCAATTAATTACATAGGAAAGCAAGTATTTACAAGGTTTCTGGACAAAAATTAGTAAATACCTGTTTTTGGTGATGGGCAATGGGTTGCAAGTTCACTAGGTGTGAATGACGGACATGGAGCAGCGTCAAACTGAAGGTTTGAAGGTGGCAGATGGTTGACTGTACGAACTGGTTGACCTCAATGTCCAGTTTGTTGTATGCATGTGCTTTTCAGAAATAAGGATGAAAAAATGATTATCTCATCTTTTTATGCAAAGTCAAAAATTTGGCAGGTTTAGGATTTGGACAGATGATGTTAGCGAGAAAATGATTTGATGTTTTGTCGGTAGTGGAAGGCAGTAGGCGGTTTTCATTGCACCACTAATGGAGGGGAGTTGGTATTTGGGTGCAACTGCGCGATTCCACACGATGAGTGACGCGTGGTGATGGCACTATTCACAAAACCGCTCACCATCGCATGCTAAAGGTTGACCACAGAAGCCGTGTGATATGCGCGGCAACCATCGGATCTGCGGGATCCGATCAAACAACGATTGAGGATTTAGGATGGCGGAAGGTTAATGGAGAGCGGGACCAATATAATTAAAGGCTTTTAATTACATCGAGGGCGATGTGAGTGGTTGAAAATTTATTAATTAACCGTGGGGGTTAATTAATCCTTTTATTAGCATGGCGGGGGTCGGGCTCTTAATTAACTACGGATTAGTTAATTAATCTCGTTTATTGACTGTATTATGGTTATATTTAAACGAGGGGTGGGATATATAAAATTTTGGGTTTTTGTGTATTTATAGTAATATAGGAGTGGGTAACTTTTATATAGGGGAATTATATAATACAATGAATTAGTAGTTAATATGATTTTGGCAAAATGCGCGCTAAGATAAAACATTTCTGAAAGTTTATTTCATCATATAACATGTACAACTTAGGCTTAAACGAATATGAGGGTTTTTATGGAAAGTGTTTTATTTTCCCTAAGTAAAATAGGATATTACTTAGGAAAAGACTTATTAGGGAGATGAATAACTTATGAAGGGGGGTGAATATTGATGAAGGGGCTTGAGTACTTAAGCATTATAAATTATTGGGTCGAAGGTTTGATCCCTCCAAAAGTCAGAGAAATACTATAAGCCCCTCTAACTTGATAAATACCTTAGCACTTAGGGGAAATTAGTGAAAATTGAGGGGAAATGTGTAGGGAAGTTAATTATTTCTTATTTTTCTTGCTTGATGTGCCTTCCATGTGATACATGTCTTTGCTTTGTGATGAAAGTAAAAGATTTACACATTTAGATTTATCATTCACCACATATTATTATGCAACCATCATCTACTTACCCTACCTACTTATCCTAGCATTTTTACTTCTTTATTATGGTGCACTTAGACTGGCAAACCCTTATCAAACTTTCTTTTCTTTTACATGGTGATGCTTATCTAAGTCTAGACTTATTACATCCAAGGGCTCAGATTAAACTGTTGACCTCCTTTTTCATTCTACCTATCTACTTATCTGCTAAGATTACACTATTTGATCAGATCTTTATTCTCTATTTCTACAACATGAAATTGAAAATATGAACTAGCCAAGCTTAAACTACTTATTCATGAATTGTGGCATAGGTGACAAGTTGCACACAATTTTTTATTATACAAAAGTAAAAAAGTAGTGGCATTTAGACTTGCACACTTTCCTGGTCTTTTCTTTTTGTTTGGGTTCATTTTCTTTCATTTTTTTTACCACTTTTTTATTTTTTTCACCCTTTGATTTTTCTTTTAGGGTATACCCTCTTTACATTTTTTAAATTTTTTGATTTTTTATAAATATGGAAAATCTTTGCAACAGGTAAAGGTATGAACATATTACAAAGCTAAACCAAGTCAATCATGATATATGACACCTATTGGTATAGGGGCATAACACACCTACAAATCACCTTTTGTCTTTCATTCCCTGGCAAAAATATTCAGAAATACAATGCACACAAAGTCTCTTTCTCTCCAATCTGACCAACAACCCCTTTTTACATTCAGATTCATGAATTATATACAAAATTATCTTCCTAAGTCAAAGGGGTCAAAATCCATCCTTTTCCCAAAGATAGGAAGAGGTTACAATACTTAAGGAATAAATATTTGAAGAATCTACCCATATCCTACTATCTAGAGTTTGGTTTTTGACTAACTAAAAATATGCTAACTGATGAGAAAAATATGGAATTGGGTAGAAAAATATTCAAGCTTCATCATCCAAATCAGATTGGAATCAATTATGCCAATTTTTAGGTCCACAAAGTTTAATTTCAAAAATTCTAGAACTCTGTCAACAAATTTGGCTTGGTAAAATTGTGAAAAATAGGTTTCAAAGTGACACATGTAATTCAAAAATTGTAACACCTGTGCAACACGAGCAGTTTTTTTCTAATTTATCTAGTGTTAAACAAAATCCTCTTTCACTTTTTCAAAATTAATATCCCTTAGGTCATAAACTAATTTTGAAGTTAAACTATCAAAAACGTAGCATCTCCCCGACCTCCTTTGTGCATCGACTATATTTTTTGAATATCTCCCAAATGGTGAGTTTGATAGAGCTAAAATTTTTACAAAAAGTTACTATCATCATAAGGCATCTCCAAAACACTTTTGAGCCAAATCTAACTCATTGATATCAATAAAATCCAAAAATGGTTGTAGCTGCCAAGAGCTTCTTTCTCTAAAACCATGAAGCATTTTGGGTTGAAACTAATTGAGTTTGTTCATCTCACTCCCATGCATCTACTGTAAAACGTTCAGGGAAAATGGGTATAGGATTTAAGAGATATGGTGAATATACATTTGCGCAATGAACTTTTGCAGCGAGTTGTCTTTGCATGGCTTTAATCATGTTCTTGAACTTCAGCTGAGAAAAAATTGATGATTGATGATGTTTCCACCCTTTTAAACCTATTTTAAGTTCCCACACACAAAAATAATGCCAAATTTTGATTTTTAATTAAACCCTAATGCTTCTCATAGTTTTGCAGCAACTTGTGAAACATTCCAAGTTCTATATACTTGCATCCTATCTCTAACGAAATTAAACTAATGGGTCATCTTGGAATGTCCTTATGAAGGTTATGAAACTATGAAATAGCCCCAAAACTGAAAGCAAGCTGTCAAAACACTATCTCCCTTTGTTATCAGATTCACAACAACTTTCGCAACACATGCGACTAGGGTTCTTTGAGAGAGACAACCAAACAACAAGTTGATCAATGATACTCAACTGAAGTTCCAAATAGAGATATGTAGGATTCAAGGTGCACATTGCAACCAACTTGATGATTTCTTGAGATGCGTAGCAGGTTTCTCAGTTGCGTAGCAGATTCCAACTTTCGCAACAGGTCTCTGATTTTCACAACAACTCCTTTTTCCAACGTTAAAACCTTCTTCTTCGACCTCCAAAACCTCTCCAGAGCCAAGATGAATTACGAAGGATGGGAAATTAGGACCCACAAGTAGATATTAGCTCATCATGCTACTAGAGCCTTCTTTGAAATCAAGATGGCCCACTTGTTGATGTGAAAGATGAGCAAGGGGTATCTTTGGAATGATGAACATGACATGACAATATTGATCATAACTAACTCTCAAAAGAGACTCTCACAATTGACATGACATCAGCATAACTAACTCATGATGACCATGAGGGCTAGGGCATTATGCCCACGATTGTACAAACCCAACTAGGATATCATGTTAGTACTGTACTCAGTTTGATCATGAGGCAGAAGATTGCCCTTCGCTGATAGTGAAGATGTGTGAAAAGGGGGTACTCCAGCCCCCTCTGACCCAGAATTTACAAATCATGAGGTCTGAACCACGTGAAGAAGACCCAAATGTAAACATGATGCTTAGGAGTGGTGTGACAATGGGAGGTGATAAATGGAAGGAGCTAGAAGAAAGCACGTGGGTTCACAAGGCTCCTACAAAGGAAGTCAAGCTTGATTTAGAACGCACGATGGAAACATTCAAGGAAGCTAAGAAGAGCTTCACGGAGGCCTCCACTTCAAGTAGTAAGGATAAACTAGAACCAGGGATGGATCCTTCCATGCTCACTATCTTTCTGGAGACATGCTTGAAACTATTGTGCGACAACAAGTCAATCAAAGGGCTACAAGAAATTACCACTAGGTGCATGGGGTCAGGAGAACCGCGCGTGGTCCGAAAACTTGGAAATCATGCATTGAGCACAGGAAGGGAGATGAGGTTGACTACGCAAATAGGCGAGTACGAAATGGATCAGGTAATCTTGGATTTGGGCTCAGATGCGAATGTACTACCAAAGCAAACATGGGAACGCATGGGAAGACCTGCATTCCAATAGTCCCCTATTCAATTACGAATGGTGAACCAACAGAAGATTTTTCCCATGGGAAGGTTGCAAGGGGTCACAGTTGATATTGAAGGCGTGAGCGTGCAAGTAGATTTTGAAGTGAGAGATTGTCAATGACAACAATCCCTATCCCACACTGCTAGGAATAGATTGGGATACCAATATTAACGGGATCATAAATCTGAAGAAGCGCAAAATGATCTTTGAGAAAAAGTCATTATGCGTAGTAGTACTGCTATACCTAGCTGAAGGAGAGCGATACGCTGAACCGGTGTGCCATGATGATAGTGATGATGATCTCAACTATATCTATAAGATAACTGCACAAGGCAAGGATTGGGTGAATCTGACTGTAGATGGAAGGATTTCGTGGGGGCACGAAATATCTTGCACTTCAGATTCAGAAGAAGAGATAGAGCGATGGCAGAATCGGCTACACGAAGTAACAATGTTGAACTGCAACATGATGATCAAGTCATTGCGTTGCATAAAAACATAGGCAAGGGAGCTGCCGACATATGATGGATTGTCAATGGTGGATGAATTTCTGAGCAAATTTGAAAGCATAGTACCAAAGCAGTAGTGGTTCGATGCACTGAAGTAGGAACTGCGTGCAACACCCGCACGATGGTGGGGTATGCATCAAGGAAATTTTGAAGACTGGCACAGATGCAGAAGGATGATGTTCCTACATTTTGGAAAACCCCAACTTCAAATGAAAGAAAATCAGCTGGGGCAGAACAACTTGCACGCCCACCTTTCTTGATGGATACAGATATATGTTGTACAGTCCGCACAAGTGCACACCACCCCCAGCCTAGAGAATTGGAACAAACCACAACAGCAGGAAAGGAAACATGCATTACCAATTCTCCACAATGAAGCATTCGATAGGGTGTGCAGAGTATTGAACAAGGTTTACCAAATGAGATGAACTAATTGGAACCTGCGTGTGTCAGCAGTCTGATGGGCCTATAGGACCATGTGCAAAAACGTGACCGTGGAGATGATTCCAAAGGTGCAAAACAGAGTAGAAACTGAATTTTTTGAAAGGAATACCAAAATGAATCCACATGTAATAGCTCCCGCAGTTATGACAGTGAGCAAAGATCTGGATGAATGTGTCACACAGCTACGCTAGGACGACCATATAAGGATTCAAGAAGCCATTCAATGAGGGAACCTTAGACTTCACAAACTTGAAGAAGATCGGGTACGATTAAGGAAGAAAAGTAGTTGATGGACGCTAAGATCAAAATACTGGAAAATAGGATCACGTAAGCATGTCTCGTCGATAAACCAAGGGTGACAAGGTAAGATGTGGACAATCATACAACTACATTGGAAGATTGTCACCGAGAATTTATGACTCTGCTACCATGGCTGAGACTGCACCTTACCGAACACAATAACAAGGGGAGCGCACCGCATAAGATAGAACACACGACGTCAGCTGTCACGAGGGCAGGTGAGGAGTGTCCACGGACTATGTTGGAACGCAAGTTACAGTTTTGCACAGGTACAGTGACCACCTGACTAGCCATAGGGAGCACAGTCTCAGCACTCCAGACAGTTGAAAGAGAGTGCAAAACTCTAAAAGAGTCTGTTTGGGAACTGTGCATTGAAAGAGGTGCGCGCAGAATTAGTAGGATACAAGGTTTGCGCCCATGCATAGGGGGCTCTAATACCACACGAGTCAACTAGAAAGTAACCATTGACGTCACTGTTCATGATGAGATGTCCAATTTAAGGCAAAAGGGAGCCAACGACGGGCAATTAATCCATGAATTAAGAGCTAGATTTGGGATGATCTGCCGCCAAGAATGCATTAATGACTGAGAAGTGGGGGAAATGGTCAAATTCAAATTCAAAAGATGCTATAAAACTCCAAGTGCTAGCCACGAGACAACACTTGGTCATTTGATATTTGAGCAGTTGCAGTGTATTCAGTGCAGAGCAATCTTACCATCTTTAAGTATGCGACAAAACATATCACGTGCAAACACGATGACTGCTACCAAGCCAGGTGTGAAATTTGTTGAAGATACCACTAAGGAGCCCATAGATGTGGGGGTTACACTAAAAGTTCCAAAATCACCACGGACGTCGCGGCTGAAGAAAGATAAACAGACTATGGGACCAGTCCGCGTGTCCCCAAGAAACCATCGGTTCGGCAAGATATCAATGGAAGAAAAATGCAAGGTCATTACCATTGAATCAGACGAAGAGGAGGAGGACTTACAGGCTATAATGGATCAAATAGAGGAGCAAGAAGACATGGAGGAGGAGGTCCCACCAGTGCCTTCCGTAGCGAAGTTACCCACGTACGTCCCTCCATGGAAAATGAAAGTTAGGGTGCCCAAAGATCTGGAGGCCACGAAGAGTGCACTCCAGACCCCGCTCCTCCCCGACGGAATTAATTTTGAAGCTTTACTCCTAGGCCAGGTGCCTACCCTAAAATTCAAAGATTGGGACCTTGCGGATAGCGAGAAGTTCCCACAGCTAGTGACGGAGAGCTTGATGAAGAAAAATTTGGAGGGGCCAGTATCCATGTTGGAGCTACGAAAATGGTTGTGTGGTGTGGAGAAGGTCGAGTTACTTCATCTACAATGGATACCCCACTTTCACCACGTGCCCATCACCATTTTCATCATCAGGCAGTTGTTCTGCCTAGTGCTAGATGGGTATCTATGGGTGGAGGAGCCTATTCCCATCACGATGGAGCTTATTTACCATATTTCTTGACTTCCCTATAAGGGAAAGGACCCTACAATGATGGTGGGAAAAAGCAACAATTTGGCTCTTGCAGACACCATGAAAACTAAATACAAGCTGGAAAAGAAGAAGCAAGGCTATGCCATTACGAGTATCAAGGATAAAGGCATGCGCGTAGCCACCCAGCTCCTGGCTGGAAAATTTATGTAGAAGTGTCGCATCAATGAAGTACTAGTGCCTATGGTTGCATTGGCAGAACAGTGCACGGAGGGGGTCCAGTTCAACTGGGTTGCGTTCCTCTATGAGGAATTTTTGACAAACTACAAGGAGGCCTGAGAGCAGGGTAAGACCTTCCACTATGCATGGTTGCTCTTATCCATCTTGTTGGTAGCGGGCGAACTACTGGAAGATAGCCAGTTTCTGAATATCGACCAGGACCTTCCTGAGGCCGCGAAGTATGCTTCACTCTGGGCCACTAAAGACACGAAGCGGATTCAAGCAACCAAAGTTTTTTGGGTGCTGATAGAGGCGAGCATCCGGACGTGGATCAATAGAAGATCACGTTTGTCTCCCACAGGGTACGCCACTCTGTAGAGCTTTCATAGTTTAAAGCGGGCATGCACAACATTTATGTCCAGGCACGGAAGGATTTGGCAAAGGAATGGATGGAGCTCCCATTCATTGCTACTGACAATGCCCATCTTCACAGTGTTGGAAACGTGGCCTCCGAAGTGGCACACCCCAGACCTGGTAGGAATGGAAAGAGTCGCAGCTCAACAAAGGAAAAAACAGCTGGCCAAAAAGAGGTGCCAAGAAAAAGCAGCAGCAGAGGCATCCGCACAGCAGAAAATGACCGATGCATCAGCAGCAGTGTAGATAACAAAAACGACAACAGCACTAATAGAAGGGGCCAAGGCGGGCCATGAGATGTCCATAGGGCAAGGGGCTGAGGACATAGACCTGGCCGAAGAACATTGAACCCAAAAACCACCTCGCAACAGTTGAAACGGTCACGCATCCCTGAAAGAAGGTTAAGGCATCAAAGACGTCCATCGACCCGATCACACTTACAAAAGGTGATATTTTTGACATCGGCGAAACGGTTCACGATGTCACTAAGGACACACTCCAAGAGGTGATGATGGAGCAGAACACTGTCTTGGGGGCGCTAAGAGCGCAGTTACAGGAACTACAGGTGCAACCCCCGCAAAAAGGAACGATGGCCCCATACGTTGTAGCAGGTACATCAAAGGCAGAACAGATGTTGCACGCTCGAATGACCAACACTTTCTTGTTCCCTGAGGGTGTGTTGGCCGCAGCCAATGAATTTGACCAAGTTGTGGTAGGCATGATTAAGGGAATAGGCTTAAACTTGGCTACCCTTCCACGAGAAACCCTGTACTAGTTGCAGGATGGGGTCATAGCCAAGCTCCGTGCCAGAGAATGTCATGCACTACAGGTATTGAGCGAACAAAAGATCAATATGGAACAGCTCAATCGGCAGCATGATGAACTGGTTGTGCAGACTCAAGGACTCGAGTAGGCGTTAGACAATGCTTGTAGAAATGCCCTGGAATTGGTCATCTCGGCAGATCTACTAGTAGCAAAGTGGATCCACCAATTGGTGACAAGATTCTGCGAGGCAAAGGCGGAAGCAACGAGGGTACAGCTGGACCTCAACCTTCAGATTGTCGAGCTGTGATTAAAGGCATGGTCCTCTACACCCCTAGAAGTTATGGAATAGTGCATTAGCATTATTCAAAAAGGGCTGGAGGAAATAGGACAGGAAATACAGAACTACACTGCTATGTTGGAAAAATCCTTCGCAGTCCTCACTTCTTTACAGGAGGACCCCAACATACAGCGCCTGGAAACAGAGGTGCAAGAGCTTTAGGTGTTGTATGACAGTGTGTGTGGAATGGTGCATATAGTTGTCCTGACCCAATAGCTTGCTAAGCTACAGTAAGCAAAGGCATTGAAGGAACAGGTGGATGTCACGCGACAGAAAGAGGCAGTCCTTAAAGTGCGCGTCCAGCCTTGGATTGATGAGGCCTTCCTCATCACTACAGACATCGAAGGAAAGCTTGTACAGATGAAGGTGATGCATGCCTTAAGAGAGGGAGTATCCCCTGATAGTGATACTTCAGTCGAGAGAGTCGATAAGATCCAGCGGACTACAGAACAGTGCGTCGCGGACCTCCAAGCAATGCAGGATTGGTTGGAAGGACTCTATGCCAAGATCGCCGCACCAACAGAGTGACTCAGGAGGAGTCAAAATGATTATGTTGGGGGCCTGTTGGGCATGGAACCCCCACACGGTAGGTTTTGGGGCTCAAATCCCAAGTTTTTCTCAAAGATGTTGTAAAATTCTGCGAATTGCAGGCGTGGAGCGCGAAGTGTACAATTGAGTCATAGGGTTGCTCGCCCTAAACATTGTTTTGTAAACTAGTGTAAATTTGGCCTACCCATGGTCCACAGACAATGGGATTGTATAAATAGAGCGAAACTCTAAGTTGTAAAGGCAGTAGGAGAATAGAATAAGTAGCGAAGGAATGGCTCAAGCTTAGAGTAGAATTCTAAGTGTCTTGGGTTGTAGTTGTAGGAAGAGGCTTTGCAGCAGAGTGCATAGAGGCCTAGTAGAGTCTGCAGTTGAGTGCATGGACCCTTGCAGCTGAGTGCACAGGGCAAAGTCGCATCTATAATCGGAACAGAAAGATAATAAAGAGAATTTGATTCTTAGTTCTGTGTAATTATTGTTCATTACCTTCTTTATGTTTATATTCGTTTATGTATCACACGCACTGATATAATTGCTGAATATGTTGTACTAACCATAAATCTTACACACACAAGTTAAGTAATCAGTTAATTAGCGTGGACCTTGGGTATTATACAGGTACTATGGACCTCCAGAATCCCATCAGACAACCCAAGGGTGCGGAAACCTAGTTCTAGCACCCTCCCATACTACTTTGGGTGAGACCTCAGTCCACACTCCGTGGATTGTTGCTGAAAGGGCCAGTAGTACTGGTATTTGCTTAGCTAAATCACCTTTGAACCTGGGTCAAGCCCCACTAAGCCAACAATGAGGCTCCACTATCTAGATGCCACACACTACCCATCATTGATTTCACCATACAAGTGATGAGGGTGAAATCTAGCTCCAATTGTGAAGAAAGAGCTTCACCTACCGCTTCTCCTGAGGGATTCTTGTCAGCCTTCTTATGAAGACACTTTGTGGCATAGTGTCCCATCTCGTGACAATGAAAACATTTAATCTTCAACATGTACTTCTTCTTGCCACCCTGACTAGAATCTGATTTGGAATGGGATGACTTCCCTTTCCCTTTCTTTGCCTTTCAAGCTAATGCACAATAATCCTCATCATCATGCTTGGATGAGGATCCATCTCTGGTGTTCCACTGAATATCTTCTTGTACCAAGTTAGACCACAAATTCTCCCACTTTGGTAACTTCTCCATCCCATTTACTAAGTCCTCATAGTTATTCTAGCTCTTAGGAAGGCCTAGAAGTGCTAAGCTGACCAGATCATCTTCAACAATTGTAACAAAAACACTTCCAAGCTCATCTTGACATTGGGTGAAGTTGGTCAAGTACTTTGGTATTGTGTCACCCTTCTCTATCTTGATTTTCTTGAGCTTGTCCTTCAGTGCCAACATCCTATGGTCATTGTTGTTTTTGAACAGGTATTTTAAGGCCTTCCACATGCATATGGATTCTCCTCATCGTGGTGGTTCGAACAATATGATCTTGAAATCCTTCTAGGATAATATTTCTCGCCTTTGCAACACATTTTCTCGACTTTGCTAGATCTTGAGCATTAGCTATTGGAGGCTTAGGAATATATTTGTCTATGAATTCCTTAAGTCTGTTGTCTTCCAACACTACCTCCATCCTATTCTTCCAAGAAATATTGTTCAAACTATGCTCAAGGGCATATTTGAGTCTCAATCCGTAGAATGACATCCTATTGGCTATGAGGTATGACACTGAAAATTTGATTTCACCTGCAAAATAAAAACTCGTATTCTCCTCTTCTATAGTGATTTATGCTCTGGTACCATGTAAAAATTCCTTGTAGATTCAAACTTCTAATTATAATATGCTAAAAAAATACACTTGAATCTAATCTACTCATCAACAGAAACAATTAAATGATTGTGAAATCATGAAGCATACAAGAGAAAGAATTCAATCAACACATTACACAATGATTTCCTTGGGAAAGCCACAACCAAAAAACCATGTTATCTGTATATTGCATTAGTCAGAAAATATGAGAAGATTACAATGCTTTGCTCAAGCCCTAGAAACCTCTACACTATCTCTATTTATCTCACTGCTTCCTTGGGAATTAACCCCCTATTAATTAGGGAAGTTACTCTATATGAATTATGCAATCCTTATAGGCCTTCCTCTGACTTCATGCACCACCCGTATAATTCGGATGATTATACAACTAATAATACATTGTCCCTGAACTCCAATATCAACTGGGTAACTCTCAGATTTGACATGTATAAGTCATTTATGAGTGAATCATCAATTCACTGGTTGACCACTATAGGAAACACCACACTACTAGACCTCCCACTAGTTCCTCTAACATTTGGAAATAGTTTAACTGAATTTAACTTAGACTGAATTAATTAATTACAACTCAAAATAAACTCAACCAAGGCTCCTATAAAGTAGGAGACACTCTACATGACTCAAGTTAGACCCTCATCTCGAATTAACTAAGCCAACTAAGTCAAATTAACTTAGTTAACTAATACAAGTTGTCATGAGATGTGGAATTACAATTTTATTCCCAATTTAGTTAATGGAAAAAATTAAATTAGGATTTTCGTGTTGCATTTTCAACACTCCCTCTCAATAAGAAAGGGATTATCTGTTACCTCAATCCTGCATCTGTGAAACTCAAATTTTCAGCCTTACGATGCCTTCCTCAAACTATTTGCATCATGTTCCTCTGTAGGAATGTACTCCAACAACATGATTCTCCTTTGCACACAATCTCGAAGATGGTGATACTGGATGTCAATATCCTTGGACCAATCATGAAAAACTGGATTCTTAGAGAGTTTGAAACAACTCTAATTATCACAATAAATCATTGTAGGATCTATCTACTAACCAAATAACCCAACAAGGATCTTCCTCATCCAGATAGCCTCACAAGTTACTTGACTAGAAACCATGTATTATGCTTCTGTCGAACTGAGTGCAATTGATCTCTGCTTCCTATTGTACCAAGAAACAACTGCTGACCCAGTACTTAAGATTATGTCTGATGTGATATTTCTGTCGGGTAGACTGCTTGCACAATCTGCATTTATGAAGCCTTGAAGCTTCACTCCCTCTGTCCATCTATACCAAAGACAAAACTGAATGGTTCCTATGAGGTATCTCAACACATGTTTAGTTTCCTTCCAATAGAGTTTGGTTGGCTTAACCATTGCTTGACTAAGCTGGTTAGATGAAAAACATATGCTTGGTTGTGTGTTCACAAAGTACATAAGTGAACCCACAAGCTTCCTGTAAATAGTAGCCTCCACTACTTCATGTGAAGTAGCATTTTCCTTCCTCAAATTCCCTACTAGAGGAGTCTCCATGGGTTTGCTTCTCTCCATGTGGAACTTCTTCAGTATATCATTGGCATACTTTCCATGAGAGATAAATAGTTCATCGTCTCCTTGACATACTTCCATAGCAAGGAAATAATGCATGAGCCCCAAGTCCTTCATCTTGAATTCTCTTGCAAAATCCTCTTTGTAATATTTTACCAGCTTCTCATCACTTGTTATAATTAAATCATCGAAATATAAATATTATAATCAACAATTTACCTTCAACCACAATATGGTAAAGTTTCACATCTTCTTCACTTTTGTTGAAGCCAAATCTGGTGAAATAGTTGTCAATCTTGATGTACTAAGCACGGGGTATTTGTTTCAATCCATACAACACTCGCTTGAGTTTGCACACATGTGACTCTCTATTGAAGGTCTCAAATCCTTCTCGCTACTCAATGTACACCTCTTCCTCATTTACACCATTGATTGAAGAGTTCCTTGCTACTGGAGCAGAGGTCTCTTCGTAATCAATTCCTTCAACCTAAGAGAACCCTATGGCCACAAATATGCCCTTGTCTTTCTCCACATTCCCATCTGCTACTTTCTTTACCTTGTAAATCCATCTGGAACTCACCATTGACTTGTTTGTTGGTCTTGGGACCACATCCCAAACATTATTTTTGGAGCCATACTCCTCTACCATGGCACTAACCGATACTAGTTTCTACACTACTTCCTTGATTGAGGATGGCTCAATATCTACACTCCCACTCATCAGATTCATGTAGCTAGTGTACCGATCTAGTGACCTCCTTTTCCTGTGCTATTATGTGAGTGCTTCCACATTCTCTCTAGCATCATGCATCAATTTGTCGGCCTCTCTAGTGTGATTCCTTCTATCTCTAGAAGTCTATGCATGAATGGGTGCTTCCACTCACTGCTCCTCTGCATGTGACAGCTCCACATCATCCTGAGGTTCATCCCTTAGAGATGAAATATCCTCTTCTCCATGCAACTGAAGCTCCCTCTCAAGGGAACATCTCATGGCCTTCTCTTCATCAAACTTCACATCCCTACAAACCAGTATCATCCTATGAGATGGAAGGTACACCTTATAGTTGTGAGGTGTATCAGTGTACCCCACAAATATGCCAACTCAGTTGTTGGCTCTAGCTATTTCCTTGCATCCTTGGTAACATGACAGTAAATTGATGAACCAAAGATCCTAAAGTGTAACACATATGGTTTCTTACCTAAAAAAGCTTCTTCTAGTGTACTCATCCTGAGAATCTAATGAGGACTCCTGTTATGCACATATATAGTTGTGTTACATGCTTCATCCCACAAGTTCCATTGTTGGCTTAAGGAGGCCTGACCCAGGTTCAGAGTTATTCACGCCAACAAAGAAAACCCTAAGTGTTGGCCCTTTTGACAACAACCTACACAGTGCAGGTTGTAGTCTCACCCGAAGCAATATTGGGGGATACTAGAACCAGGTTTCTACATCCAGAGACTGCGCGATGTGTATTCTAAAGTCCTTATGGATCAGATCTAAATTCGTGCAGATCTAGACCTTCTTATGGTCCACTACTACAACTCTATCCAAAAGGCTTCCATACCTTCACGAAGGTCTATAGTCAAGCTTTTCAGACCTAAAAGAAGTAGACTCACAAATTTCTCTCAGTAAATAACAACTCTATATCTTCCTTTGCATAGATCTACACAATTCAAATAATTATCATAACGTATTTAATTACTACCTTCACGAAAATAGTTCATTACTCATTTCATGCATATATATTAGATATTTGACAGATTCACGCAGAGAAAACTCTTTAATTCATAGAAAATAGATCAATAACCATCAATTCGTAAACTTAAATAGAATTAAGAACAAGGCACACATGCAAGAGATTTGGTCCAAGACAATCTTTATTAGATTCAGAATTCAATTTACAAACTCTTCTACCCTGCACATCCAACGGCAGGGATCTGCACACTTAGCTACGGACTTCCGCACACTTAGCTGCAGGAGCCTTCCCCTTTCACCTAAGTACAGCAAAACATAGCTTTCCTACCTTAGTACTTACCCTTACACTCGTTATTCACCAAAATTTATTCCTCTAGGCTCACTATGACGCAAATACTTATAGCCTTTCTAATGCAATACCATGGCCTGCGACCTATGGATAAGTCTTCAAGCCATCCTATCTCTTACATATACAAGGGGTTAAAGCCCCTTTGACTCCTACTCAGTTGTGCACTTCGCTTCCACATTTCACAGAGACTTTACATTATTTACAAAATTATACTCAAAAATTGATTAAACTAGCCCAAAATTAACCCTAGGGACCCTATCCCAATAGGCCCCCAACACAAATATGGTGACTCACCATCGAGTCACTCAGCTGGATTCTCTACTTTGTGGCAGAGCTCACTGAACTTTTACTTCAATGTGTTTAGCTGTGTGGTACCTTGTACTGTAGCCTTCTTGACATCTTCGACCATGTTTTTTGTAGTTGGTCCCTCTACCACAAGCTGCATGGTCCTATAAGTCTGTTGCAGATCTTTCAATTTATCCTTAATGGTCTGGTAAATCTAGCTAAACTCTTTTGTCCAAGTTTAAAGTCAAACCTTTAACACTGATTCTTTTTGTTGCAATTCCTATACTTGTGCCTGTATCAACTTCCCTTCCTGTAGGCGCTCGAAGCATTGGACTAGCGCCAATGTGCATGCAGTCGCCCTTATCTCATCATATTTCTGTTGGGCCTATCTGATTTGTGTACTCAATCTTTGTAGGTTTGGGTCCTCCTGCAAAGTTTCCCATAATTCCATGGCATGGTTAAAAATAAATCACATCATTTAACTGTAATATCTAGAGTATTCATATGCTCCTTAATGGATGCATCACGCTTCTCCCTGACTTCTAGTGGAGTAGTTGGTTGTAGCTTCAACTGTAATTATGTTGTCTTCATCTGGAAGTCAAACATGACTTTGCCTATCTCATATTTTGATTCATGGACTGCAGAATCCAATTTCCTAATCTTCGTTGTAGCTACGACGTCTTCCGGAATATGTAAATCTGGTATGGAATTTCACGCCTGTGTTATTGCGGTTTCCAGGCTCTGACATCGTGATTCTAGCTCTTCATTTCATTTTAGAGCTTGAGCCTTCTTAGTGAATATTTGTTCCTTTTTTACCTTAACCTCACTGATTACTGCAAGTGCGTACCACTCTCTAATTCTAAGCTCATCCAAGGCCCCCTGGTGCAGTGCATGGAGATTCTGAAGTGGCAGTGCAGCTAAGTTTACCCCTATGTCTTTGATCATGCTCTATAGAGCATGGTCTTCCCCTGTTTCTACACAGACTGGTCCTTCTGGTAAAGAGATGACTCTGAGGTCCAGATTCCTGTTGTGGCCAGCAACAACCCCCCCTTGTTCATTTAAGTGTTGTCCAAAATACTAAATAAATGGGGACCCTTAGTTAAATTTTTAAGAAAAAGCAAGTTTTTTCTTTCTTCAAAATAAGGTTACCATCGTAAGCTTAGAAAGGTCTTTCGAATATTTTTTTTAACCTAAGTCTACGATAAGGTAAAAGTCTTTAAAACTGTGTTGTAAAAAAGGATAGGAAATGCCTTCATTCCTCTATAATATCAGTATGCGCAAGACCCTCGTGTTAAGCATAACATCGCATCGCAATGAAGTAGTACTCATAAGGAAAAACTTCAAGATTTACCGATCTGCGATAACACCGATCGCGAGATCGCATATCGCAGAAATGAACTGGCAAGACTTGGCAAACATTAAACTTATGCGACCTCCGATGTTGCGATCGATGTGATGGTGCAATCTGCGATGGTGTGATTTGCGATCTTGCGATTTGCAACGTCGCGATTTGCGATGGCGCGATCTGCGATGTTACGTAAGAAAATCATAAATCACTTAATCACGAATCCTTCGGGAACGCCATTCAAAGAAAAGCCACTTACCATAATCTGACTCAAGAATCATGCGCTTTTAATGATAGTAAATGGATTAGTTGTCAGTTATTAAATGAAATGAAGACGCGTGCTTTTGTAAATAATTACTTCACGTAAAGTGGCATATTTGATATATCTGTTGCATTTAAAACTCTCCCATCACCTTTCTTAATCAGTCATTTCCACTTCACACGTAATCTGCAGGAACGAAGAGCTAAGACGATTCAAAGCCAAGTGCAGGAGCAAATGGGAAAGAAAAATAAAGCTCAAGGCTCTGAGGCGAAGGAAAAGACGAAGGATATGGCGCCTTTGTACACAGACACTACCTGCAACAGAGACACAGGGATTTCGACATGGGAAAGCATGTACAGGCTACTGGAGGAAGAAACTCCTAGAGTAATGAAGGTTGATATTGTGGCGGGCTCACAACGCTCTTCCGAGGCATCCTTAGAGGAGCTAGCATGTTCATTTCCTCACCGGATAGCAGCTAGGCCCAAAATTTTACCATATACAGATATGATCAAGTGGATACTTGACAATGCAGAGTTGAACAACAGACAATTCAAGGTTCAAGGACATGGGCTCATAGGGTCATTCTCCGCGCAAGATTTAAAGCTTATGTATCATGTTCCTGAACCGCAGACGACGTACAATGCTCAATTTGTCAAGAAATTTGCGGCAGAGAACCCAAGCCTAGCAGAGACCACTAAAGATTGGTCCAAAAAAGAGGAGCCGCTCAAAAAGGACAAAAACAGTATATACAGCATTAGTTCCCTCACCTCTCCATATTGTTTTGCTGCGGCCATGCTTTGAAGGTTATTTGTGATGCCGCATATCAATAAATTTTCGTCTGAATGGATACCACTAATAGACGCTGCCAAAAACGTCGATATTATGGATTGGGCCAAGATATTTTCTAATAATCTTTACACGGCTGTTATGAATTACCAATCTAAAAGGTCCCTGTCTCAAAAGATCTATCCCCCTTTTTATCTATCCTCATATGTTATGGACACGGAATACTTAGCTTGGCAGGATGAAGAGGAAGGGAAAAGAGCAAGTGCACCCAGAATAAACAAGAATCATAAAGAATTGCTCTTTAATAAATGGGACGATCAAATCAAGCAGGTGGAACAAGCAGCGGAGACAGCGGCCACGCAGGCAAACATTCTTATCAACTGTGTAAATGAGAATTTACACAGGGCCAACTTAATCGAGGAGACCACCCCGGGGTACCTACCAAATAAATTACGACTGGAAGCAGAATGGAAGCAGAAGGCGCAGGAAAAGGGAAAAGCGATCCAGGCATTGAACAGGTTAAATTGGGAGAGTTACAAAGCATACTTGTTCAAGCCACACAGTCAATGGATGACTGTGAAATGCATCATAAACGCAGCCAAAAAAGTAGTGCCAGCTCTCATAGATTCTGTTTTCGCAGCCCAGCTCAGTGCAGAAGTCGGCCAACCGACTCTTCTCAAGTCCATGATGAACACTTGCAGTTTTAAGGACCAAGTTCAAAAGTAGCCTTATTTTTAGAAGTTTGTTTTTTCTTTTTATTAGATTAGAAAAAGGATGGTCATTTGAAAACCGTATCCTAAATTTTGTAAAGACACTATTATTAGAATTAGGAAGTAGTATTTTAACCCTTCTCATGTATTTAGAGAAGGGTCCAGAAACATGTCAAAAACTTGTCCTCGGAACATGCACTTCTGCACCCTCAGAGGAGGTTTTGATGAATGGATGGATCGAGATTTATTAATGTTTGCATTTGATGTCTGCTACTGATGTTGCACTTTTGTACTCTTAGTAGATGTTAGAACAAGTAGAGATAAATCGTTTTTGCTTGAAGCTTATGAGTAGGATTAGTCATAAATGGCACTTTTATCTCTTGGCCATTTCTGCTTATATTCTTAAAGTGATATACAGTTTTCAGTTGTTAATATGTTATTGCATGAATGTATGAGTTACCATTTGGCACTTCTGTACGGTGGAGCCATTTATTTATGTCTGATATATGAATAACTTATTAGGCGATATGCTGTTCACAACTGTTTTGCCTAACTTCTTATGCAAAGTGGTTTATCTTAATTGATTTCTATTCTTATAATAGCTGAAAGATCTTTATTACCAGTTATTGTTTGCAATCTCTTTAGATCGCATAATAGAAGAAATACACCCCGAGTTAGCGTAGATTAGATGTGTTGTTTCTCATTAGATTACAATAGCATAGAGTTCGTTTAAGAATCTGAATTAAATTAGCTTTAAGTACTCTTAGATCAGCATCATCCAACTATACACACACACACACCCTTAGATTGGGAAACTAGTCCCATTATGCCCAGTCGGACCCACTATACCAAACAGATAAGGAGCTGCCAACCAAGGTTCGGACCGGGTGGGTATCCCCCTTGTTGTCAACCCGATTTTCAGGGCTTCAACACTACCCCATTACCGGTAACCATTACCGGGTTACCGGGTGCAAGTCCTGGTTACCGGGTGCAAGCCCCGGAAGTGATGATTGACGCTATGTGATTTATTTCACCAGTTTCAATCCCACTTCTTCACCCCTGTGAGCATCACCTGATGCAATGAGTCTTAAGTGAACTATTCAAAGCATGAGAAATTAGTCACTTACGACTACCTCTCATGGAAATGGTCATACATGAATGACTTACTTAACGCAGTTGAATCCCAAAAATGATACGCACATAGTGAAGAACTTAAAATTTTCTTTTAAAGCTCAACCTTCATAGAGGATTATGTTCTTCATGCATCTTCGGATAATAGCCTTTTTTCTTGAGCGAGGGCTACCTCTGTGTTATTAAAAGGAAGGTGTCTCTAAGATTCACACAATTATTATTTTTATAAAATCATATAAAGATAAGCAAATTTCAAAGAAATTAGATGCCACATAAGCATAACATCATAGAGATTTCATATTCAGATGCTACCATCATAGGTTCAAATGTATGCTTCTTTTTTTTGCTATAGTTCTCCCAATTAGATGCTTCATCAAATTTCTTGTCATGTAAACTTTGACAATTTAGGTCACGTGCCATAGATATAAGGTATTATTTCAAGTTTCCTTTTTCTTCTATGTTTACCTAGAATATATTGATCCTTTTATAAATATTATTCTCGCAAAATTGATGTTTAAGAGCGAGATAGAGTAAATGGTTAATAGGCTTCAAACTTTATTGTGTATTCTTCCATCTTCCTCCATAGATCACATAGAACATTGTAAAATGTACAAGGCTTTGGATGTCATGTATAATAAGAGTGATTTTTTGGAATCATTATAAGTACTTATTCATGTAGCTTGCATTTGCATCATTGTGTCTCTCAAAAAAGAATGTTGTCATTGAGGCCTTCATTCTTGGAATGATATTCTCCTTTCATAGAGGCTTGGCTTTGACTAAACTTGGAATTTTAACCACAACGATAATTTGGGCTTGGATTACTGATCATGCAAAGATAATCTTTGGACTTCTTGGTGTACAGGGACCATTTAATTTGGTCATTCAAGATTGGTTCCTAGCAGTGCAACATAAATCTTCTTATATGAATGATAAAAAATTAACCTTCTTAAATTTTCTAAAGCTTGGTCAATAATAATATGTTTGTCTACTGAGGTTTTTTGCTTAGTTCAATCTGATATTGAATTTGTTTTAGGTCCATAACTTTTGACTTTGCCTGAGGCATCTTAGTTTCCTTCAACAGAGATCTAAGTAGGGTTTTTCTATGGATTAGGGCTTTAACCAGTAAATGGAGATGAGATGTGATATCCAACATTCCCTACCTCACCATAGCTCTTCAAGGTTCCAACAAAAAGCGATCTTAAAACTGTCTTCCCATCACCTCAGCTCTAAATCCATGTGGAGAAATCAAGATGTTAGTAGTTTAGGGTAGATTTGTCTTACTTGATAATTACTTGTGAATGTTTGTTCGCTTCTTATTAAATTGTATGTTCTCTTCTTCATCAAGTAATTACCAAAATACAAAACATGAATATCAGAAGAAACAAAGAACACGTAGATGTAGGCTCCAAGCCAAAGGAAAAACCCCATAAGGAGGAAAGCCCAAGGAAATCCTCTTCTTATAGAATCAGATCAAAATGAGATATCCAAGACCCAGTACCAAGACTATTACTACCACAAAGACCCAAGTCAACTCTCCTTCAATCCAGTCTCCAATAAATCATAGTGAATAAAATTCAATGCTAGTCAAATATCATAAATTTGGTCATCTTCTAAAATTATGGACTTGCAACACCACATAATCTTCCTCATAAAAGTTGTACATGTGAACATAATAAGGGGAAAAAATCAAATCGTTTCTCTCCTCTTTGACTTCTTTCTTATCTCTCCTTTGACTTTCACTAATATTCTCCTTCTTGCACAAAAATCGAAGTGATTTCCCAAATGTGGAGCACAATTGCCAATATATAGTTATTTGACCATATGAAGAGACAAAACTTATGGGATGACCAGATTTTCCATTTGGAGAGTCGACTTGGTCTTGTGAAGACACGTTGACTCAAGAATAAATTTATTTTCTTTTATTTTAAAAACTCTAAATGGACTTTGACTTAATGACTCATAATAAATTGACCCTATAAGCATTAAGAACATGCTTTGACTAATAAAAATAATGATAATAATAATAATAATAATAAAATATTTCTTCTTTTTCCTTTTACATGAAACACATATATTGATAATGATAATTAGGAATATCAAACCTAGTTATATTTCCAACAACGATCAACATAGAAAAGCAATTCAATGGACTATTTTGAATCATAAAATGCTATAGTGAGTAGATCACTAGATTAATCATGTTGTGAATTTCTATGTGGATAATACTATAAAATGGTATATTATATAATTCATTACATAAAACAACTATCTTATTTTAATATAGAGGTAGTGTTTAAGAAAGGAGCTCGAGGTAGATTTGTACATGAAATAGGGAAACATTTAGGGGAGAAATTTCACTAGTTGGCTATTTTTTGGACATTTAAAAAACATTACTCATCCATTTGGTTAAAAATTTTCCCTTTTTTTTTTTTTTTACACATACATGATTAAATGGTTGAAATACACCAAAAATATACCAATTTTAATAGTAAATTTCATGTTTTTAAATTAAATATTAACCTACATTCTATATCTATGACTTTTCAAACTAGAACATTCACCTACAATGCTATACATAGGTATAATATTTGAATCCTTAAAAAATACCCTGATTTGAAATGTCTCTCTAATAAGACAATGTGTGGCCATTTATCCCAATGAGCTAGATACTATAGGAAAATAGTAAAATTTGGGGTCTGTTGTTGGGAGGCAATAACAGTCTAGTTAGTAGGTTGAACAAGTTGTGAGGAGGTTGGATATTACAAACCAATGGTAAAATAACTAGATGCATTTACTACTCGAAAAAGGAGTGAGAAAAAACATTGGGAAATTAGTGACAAAGGTATTAATGAGGGAAGGATGAAAGAGTTGTGGAAGTTGAGAAGGGAATCAAATTTATCCAACTCGTGGTTAAAAGGGAGATAAATGGTAATGGAAGGAATACTAATGAGAGTTAGTTAGGATGAAGTTGTATCAATGGAGTCTAAGAAAAGGGATGGAGAAGCATTAAATGTAGATGTAACCATCTAGACTATTGAAGTAGATATGACTTTATAGGAAGTTGTGGAACAACCCAAACTATAAGATCTAGTAGAAGCCATACTTGAAGTTAATGGAAAAAATCCATATGAAACCACTCTCTAGGTGCACATAACTCATAAGGTATATTTAATATCTCATCCTGTTGTACATATTTATTTAATAAGTCAAGTGGTAGTAGCAACTTAGTACTACCCAACGCAAATTAAGGAGTTAGCAATTTAATCTCTGTATCAAGTCAAAATTTGGTTATGTAATTACATCCAAGTGATCTTATTTTTAGCATGATTTACACCTAGTGGGGTGGTAGAAACTCAATGATGATCCTCTATGAAATACCTAGAGTTGCAGGGAAAAGGGATGGGGTTATAGAACAAAATTGGCTTCCCTTTGAAAACATTTGGATATCTAAGGGAATCCAATATGCATCTATGCTAATAGAGAATTCATCAAATTTGGGAGGAATTTTTTCAAACTAATGTATTGTGCAAGTTAAGACACTAATTATCAACTAGGGTTATTAAACTTATGAAGTACATCCACTATATATGAGGAGTTAATTTTAGAATTTTCTAAGGTTCCACTTAGTAATTAGCACAAGTTTTGAATAAGGTTATAAATGAGAATGAAATTCAAATTGAGCTTATAGCTACAGAGAAAAAATGTATTATCTATTCTTAAACTATTTCAATGCAAAGCAATAAAACTTGAAAATAAAATAATAACTAATATTTTCAATCCAAGGCTACCACAATTTCATTGTTGGGAATGAGCTCACTACTGATAGGTGGGTGTGAATCAGTAGTGATAGGAATTATAATTCTTTTCCAATTACTGATTCATACACACATACATTAACCCATCAACAGATCAAATCACATAAAACATTAAACAACTTGGAAAATAATAAATCTAAATTTGTAGGTGCACCAAGATCATCATATGTGAACCGTACAATCAACCAAATAAACATGCATAAGAGGACACCAGATACTTCTAGTGGAAATCCCTCTCCAAGGAAAAAAGGCACCCACTACTATTGTTGCACTGCTCAATAATTTTATTATTCATCAAGAAATTCAATACATAGAAAATACAATACATATAGCTACTATTAGTAACAACTTTCATTCTCATCTCATGACTCTACAAACATCCAATCACTGGAGGCCACCATGACCAATGAACCTCACCCAACTTTGATTGGACTCATGAATAAATCTAATCCTCATCTCACAACTCTATAGACCTCATCTACTGGAAGCCACCATGACCAAATCTAATTAGACTCATGAAGAAATATGTTCTTTATACTAAATTTGTCGGAACCCCCACTCCACTCTTCTATGTGATCCTCGTTTCATTCATTTTCATATTGGAGTCATTTTGAACTACTCAACTAGTATAACTTAACAACCTCTAGAAATATGGGCTCAAAACAAATACAACAATCACTGTGAAAAATTTGCAACACGTCACTCAATCACCGCAAAAACCCCCATCAATAATACATGTTTCATACACAAAATTAATATGATGAAAATATAATGAGAAATCATATGGGAAATGATCTACAATCATTCCTTACTCCTTCTTTACTCCATCACCACACTGTTGCATAAAATTATGGATGAATCACACTTTTGTTGTCATTTACTATTGTTGTAAACTATTGTAGATTTTCTACAAAATTCCCTACACAACCTACGCACAATATTCTTCTCTCACACATACTCTTCCTTACTCACTCAACCATCACCCAAAAAAACAACTCAATACTTTTTCATATTTTTCTTAAATATATGAAAAATTATCCTAAATTATCTCCAAACCAATACCATGGTTATGTCAATACCTAGGGCACTTGTGCTATGGTAATCTCTAAATCAGTACCACAGGTAAATACCATGGTTATTCCAATTTCACATACACCATTACCATGGTAATCTCCAAGTCAATAGCATGAGTAAATACCATGGTTATGTCAATACCACAAACCCTTGTACCATGGTAATCTCCAAGTGAATACCATTGTTATGCCAATAACAAAGACCCCTGTACCATGGTAATCTCCAAGTCAATATCACAGGTAAATACCATGGTTATGCCAATACCAAGAATACTTGTACCATGGTAATATTCTACTCGTGAAATATGCAAGATGCACAAGGAAACTAGAGCAAATGCTCAAACAAAACCAAAAACAACTCAAATCCAAAACACATAACTTAAACCAAGCAACTAAACAAAGCCAAAACACCTGCAACAATAAAACATTTGCAGCCAATGGTACATACCAACAAATCATAGTCGAATCTCAAACTGCCTATAATACATGCCCAATTTGACATCAATGCCAACCATCAATCACTAAAACACAACACCTGTACCAACAAGTGCATCATCAATTCCAACATTCATCGGTAGAAAATTGGGATATAAGGTTCATTTCCTCAATAGTTGGTCAACCACTCTTACTATAGTACTTGCTTATCTATTTACTTTAATCATTTGAAAAGAATCATAATATTCATTCAATAATAAAAATTTCTTGAATAAACTTAAATGAAAAGATTCTTGATTAAGTTTAACTATTGGTTAGCGTAAAATGTGGTCTCTAATGATAAAATCAACAAGTATAGTGAGTCCATTCAACTCGATGTGTGAAAAAATATTATAAAAATACTATGAAGACCAATTCAATCCTTGCTAAGAAAACATATTCAAACTTGATTATAAATGATGCTACAGCTTAAACAAATAAAATGTGATAAAAAAAACCACAATCAATCAATAAAATGAAATTTAACTTAAAGCTACAACATATCAAATGTAATGTAATTGAAATTTAAAACAAGATGGGCTGCGGGGCAGCTAGTCTCTGCCCCAGCCCACAGCGTATCCTACAGCACCAGGGTTCAAGAGCGGATGCTGTTCAGACTAGCAACAGATGTTAATGTGGCAACTATCTGATCTTAAAGTTTTAATAGCTCCAGACTAGCAACAGATGTTAACTAGCAACAGATGTTAATGTGGCAAGTATCTGATCTTAAAGTTTTAATATTTCCAATAAACGATCGTATATCGTTACTTGTAGAAACTTCGGCAGCTGTTGTAATAGCCTTCTCGGAATTGCAAGTGAAAACGATCGAATATATTATATTTGCCTGTGAAATTTAACGGTAGTTGCCCATGCTTTACTAAATATCTGTCTAGGGGAACGCCTTAGCCTCCTGATTTGACCGCCACAGGCAAACTGCTGGACGAACGCACAAAATTGAACCAAAATGCAAAAAGATTGTGCAAAACGAGAAGAAAAATATAGCTTACGCCGAATTTCAAGCACAAAAAGAGGCACGATGTTGCTCTGAACGCGGGGGAAAAGGCCACACGGGGTCAAAATCTCACCATAATTCCAAAAACGGCGTCAAAATTTTGGAAAAGTTGCAGCAATCTGTCTCCGAATCAGCAAATTACATGATTAAAGGATCCCGAAGAAAACCATGGCTAGATTCCCTGCCACTGAGGTCGTTTTCTTGCGAAGGCATGAGAACAAACAGGTCTAGAACCGAGTTCATCCTCCGCATTCGACGACCAAGATCATCTGAACCATTACCCGTCGTTCTCTTCCGTACGGTTGCCAACTGTTTCAGGACAAAATTCTTGCTTGGCGGACACGTGGAAAGAAGGCTATGTGGTCCGACAGAGGAATGGACACGCTGGCGGAGTCGACCTCAGCGGAACCACTATTCATCCCTTTGAGTTTACGCATGCGCTTAATGTCCTGTGCCTTGAGGAAAATCTGACGGGTCAGAAACAATACTCGGCAACGAAAATGGATCATAGCCGTTAGATGCCTTAAAGTAACTGATGAAGGTGTCACTGTACATAAATCGGTGTAAATCGTTCGTTAATGAGGCGGATAATTAAAACAAATATTATTTTATTCTAATTGAAAAGAATCAACGCTCAGTATGGAAAGATTTTAAAAATCAGATGGTCTAGATTTCTTTCGAGATCATCTTCAAATATACGACCAATGATGAGGCTATTACAAATTCGGCAACATAGAACTTTGCAACATAGACTAGGCGTTGTCAACATATATTATGCATGGCGTATACTTTTGACATTTCATGCATGAGGGAAACGTGGCGCAGGACAACCATGACAAATACCTGCCCTCCAGACCCGACGTGAAGGTCCCTCCTTATCTCTCTCATTTGCAAATCGAACCAGGCATCGTTGTGTAATTCATGATAGCTGCCTGTTTCTGTCGGATTTCTCTTCAGGCTTGTCTTTTACGAACCAGACGCGGAATAAGGGGGCCCTGTAATGGGAAATCTTGCAACTTGCATTTGTCTGCCCTCTGTTACCAAAACCCCTCACGATGCAAATGCCCTCTCCGCAATCATTGTAAACAGTGACATTACAAGTCCATTTCTCGCGCAGTACAAGGGTTGCCAGCCTTCAAATCCAAGAAAAGTTGCACAAGTAATGCATTGATTCTTGATTCTTGAGGGAGGGTCTTCTTATGCAGAAGGGATGGAACAACATCACTTGAGTGCTGGGCTAATTTATAGCCCGTTCCTGCTTAATCTCACCTGGAACAATATTTTGCCATGTCTGTTGTCGGTAGTGCCGAGGCCCTATGGGTTCAAGCTCGCCAATCCACAGTTAATGGGATCGACCCTGCGGAGTAGCGCCTCAATGAGCTGGGATACAAGCAAGAGCTCAGAAGAGAAATGGTGCTCATCTATTTTCTTGCAATTTCACTTTCTTTTCTTGCAATTTCGCTTTCTTCTCTTTGTTTTCTTTTTCTTCTTTTTTACCTGCATTGCGAAAATCTCAAATTTCTTGATATAATGTTTTAATGGATTAAAGAAATAGTTTCTTTCGAAATGAAAGCTTCTGTGATTAGAATTAACTTGTTTTTTTGTTTAACGAGCATTGCAAACACCTCAAATTTCTGATATAATGTTTTATTGGATAAAGAAATAGTTTCTTTCGAAATTAAAGCTTAGAAATAACTTTTTTCTATTTAACCAGCATTGTAAACACCTCAAATTTCTGATATAATGTTCTAATGGATTGAAGAAATAGTTTCTTTTGAAATTATTTCTGATATAATCTTTTAATGGATTAAAGAAATAGTTTCTTTTGAAATTAAAGCTTCTGTAATTAGAATTAACTTGAAATTCATCTTCTACTGTAATTAGAATTAACTTGAAATTCATCTTCTAGATCCATCGCAAAGAAATGATTTCTGTTTAATTTTGTGCCTAGACGTTGTTCAAGAGTACCTGGATATCTTTCTTATATCATTGTTTATTATGTTATTTTGAAAATGGAAGAAAAAAATGCATTTTTGAGGATACTTTCATTCTAGTGGAAGTACCTTGGACAGCCTTCTACAGCAGCAGATCTGGGCACCTATAGACCAACACTTTATTGTGTCCTCTAAAGATAGTGAGGACACATCACAGTTGCGTCATTCCTGAGTCATAGAGGGAGAGCGCGCAGGCATGCATGTGCCTGCTAGCTAGACTTAGAGGCATGCACCACCAGTCAAAGATCGACTAGGAATCAAAATAAGAATAAAACTCAATTTGGTTTTATTTTTAGTAAATTCTATTTCCGAGTTTGACTTGGATAAAAGGAAATTCTATTTCTGAGTTTGAGTCACATGCAAACTTATTTTTGTAAACTCTGGTATGCTACAACTCCCTTTATCAGATCTATAAGAGACAGGGCAGAGGGACAGATTATTCATCAAGTCTTGATTCTAGCAGCTAGCAGTTTACAGGTATTTTCCTGTAGCAGATCTTTTTCATGTTCAGAATTTAACAGTGGTCTATTGAATTCTGTTCATTGTTTTCTACAACATGTGTTCATAGATACTAGCATTTCTAACAGAGCTGTTTTGATATGTCCTTAGTTCTGCTGTTTTTCAGTTTCGAATTCAAATTTATTTTGATGATAGAGCCGAAATTTTATCTTTATGCGGAATTGAAATTATAATGGACTGTAAGTGCTTTAATTATTACCGACTTTTTTCATTCTTTGCCATGTATGCAGGGATAGAAATATAAACGCTCAAAGTCAATAGAACTACATATATACAGTAGGGAATTACAAAATGTACAGTGGCAATATTTATTATCTAACTTGCACCATAGATTGTCTGAGGAAAGGCGAACAAGATAATACCTTTCAACGTTGCATTTGTGCAGGAGTTGAAGATCAGGATGTAAATCTGCCTGCTTCGGAATAGAACGCCGTCTGAAGCAGCGTAATTACTTGAAGCACTACAAAGCAATATGGCACAAGGATCTCTGGAATATGGCACAAGGATCTCTGGAATATATGGCAGTGGAGCCTGAACAAGGCGGTGCCAAGAGTTATAGGCGGTGCCAAGAAAATAACTCTTGGTAGACACGTACAGCGCTTCATGAACAACAGCTGCCAACAGCTGCCAACCTTCAAACAAAATACCCCATACGCCATACATTTTCTTAACATTAAATGTTTAGCGATTAATGCTAAGGCTAACATAGCATTACTTGATCAAGCGTTCGAATTGCTTTAATTAGTTGTACTTCTGCCCATTGTGTCCTAACTTTTGAGCCTCCATACCTCATTTTGAGGCCAAATAAGATGAAAATGCCTTTGATTGGTTAAAAGCTAAAGAAAATATAAAATATTGTATGGCATGTGAAGAAACTTTGCTCTAAGTTCAAATAAGTTATTGTTTTTCGGGTCAGACTAATAGCCACCGACAAAAACCGATTACTATAGTCCCTGCCAGCCCAGAGGGCAGGGACTAATAATAGAGAGTAAAGATATATAATATAACTTAAGAGAAATAAAAATAAGATTTTACTAATAAGTATATGCAATAAAAACATATAAGTATGCACATTAAAGACATAACCATTATCTACACATGAAAACAACTGCACATGCCATAGTCTGAGGGCCCTCTAGACTTTTGGCATGCACATAGTGAAGAAACAATAAATGTTGGAACTCGGAGATGATAAATATTGAGAATAAAATTGGTGCAAAGGTTAGTTAAAAGTTTCTATATATAGGAACCCTCTCCTATTTTCTATTCCATCTAGCTTTTTATACAAATCAAAATGCAGCAAACTCCACTACGATTTTTCTTATGGAATAAGAACATACTAATGTGTCTTCTAAACATAGCCAAATTTATCCTTCAGAAGAGAAATTGTATTCTCAGTCATGCATTTTCGAAGGTATATAAATTTTTCCTCACTTCTATGTGACCTTCCTTGTTGGTGTTGCGTTGACCAACACAGTGACCGTGGACTTCTATTCTAGTTTCTAAGAATCCAATAGGTATTTTGCCATGTCATGAAAATAAGGATTAAATCCCATGTTTTCATTTTGTTTAAAAGTGTCTGGATGATGATTGACCAGAATAATTTTATTCCTATAAATGTTGATAAGAAACAATTTTTCAATGTTTTAATTTATCAGTTAATAAAAATAAAAATTAAATAGTAAAGATAGCTCTGTGGTTTTATTTAGGGAAAATTTAATCAAAATGTATAAAACTGGGAAGAGGAAGGTAAATACAATTGAAATAGAAAGGTTTGAGTGTCTTTTTAATGAAAAAATCAGGTCTCCACATCTCTCAAAAAAATCATTACGTGTTTTTATGGTTAGGCAACTAAATTAAGTTTGTGTTAAGGTGATTACTTATTAGAGTTCAACAAAATCTGGAAATTGATTCAACAATTTCTTGTATATATTTATATGTACATCATGTATATCATTATTTGAGATCAATTAATATACAATTGTATTTGCTTTATTTGAGATCAATTAATATACAATTGTATTTGCTTTCTAATATTGTGTTTCTAACAATGGTATCAAAGCATTGGTTCGAGGAGATTAGCCACTAGTTATACCATTGGTTCGAGGAGATGAGCCACTAGTTTTGTGGCCATGGATGTTTAAGCGCTATTGAAAGACTACGTTTTCCCTGCACGTTGTTGAAATATTGCATTTCGAGCATTTGAAACCATGCACGCTACCAAATTCCCTAGGGTTCATTGATTGAATATGTTGCTACAAAAATCGAAGAAATATCATCGGTGTGCATCTACCAAAGTCCACAAAATTTGTGAGAGAACCACTCTGAGCGTTGAGTAATTTTGCATATTCATGAACTATTTTTTATTGAAGTCTAGGTATGTGAAGACATCCTGGAAAACGTGATTGTTTGTCACTCACTTTAGTGGGAATTCTAATTCAAGGTCTCAGGGAAGAACATGTTAGATATCATTGACAACTGGAAAGTTGAAGACACACTCGTTTTAATAACTTACCGATACTGTGCCAAGAAGATAGACTTTCGAGTAAGAAAAGATTAAAGTGGTGCTAATTCTCCATTCGGTTCCTGGACACTAGATGACTTTGGGAATTCAAATTTTTCTTTGTCAGTCAAAGTCGTATGCACTGTAATATGCACTGTAAGCTAAACGAAAACCAGTTAAAAGAAATTGAGTAGTTAGCTGTAATATACCCTCTTTGGGACAAATGTTGAGCAACACATAGCAAAGAAAGTGATTATCGAGCTATAGTACCCAACCATAGCAGCAAAGCCGAAATTTTAAATATAAAGGTGTCTCCAGCATTTTCAGAGCAGAGGTATTGTTTGGATTTGCTTGGAAATTTACCACTGCGGCCTGCCTACCTAAAGATGTCGGCAAAGTTAAAAGGTTTGCAGAGTTGACAACCTGTTATTTTAATTTTTCAGAACTATTATTTGAAATCTTGGATACTGAATCTTAGTTTTCGGGATTGCTGGCCCAATAGAAACATGAATGTGTTTGGTTAAAATGTTGTGTTGAATGATCATGACTCGTCTTTAATTATGGGAAATAGTTCCATGAAATTAGAATCGTGCTACACATGTTTGAAATTAGAATAGACATGTGTGAATTTCAATAAATCACATATCAGTGATGTGCTATTTGATTTGGTAGTTGATAATTGGTCAAAATTTTTGGGGAGCCATACTATTTAAATACAGTTTTTCATTCATGAATTAGTACGACATTTCAATTATGTGATGCGAAGAATGTATTACCATTGAATGGTCTTATTAGCATTGTGATTTCATAGTACTATTAGCGTGTTGAAAATGTATGAGTCATGTACTGAATGAAAGGGTCAAATGCCTTTAGTTTGTTAATGCCAATCTCCAAGCGCACGTTGACACAACATGTGTTGCCCTTAAAACCATAAAAAACTCCATGGGAGCACTTGAGCAGTTTCTAACATAAGGAATAAGTGATGTCATATAAATTTGAACCATCGATTTAAGTAATGAGCACTTTTGACAAACCACCTCTCGGGACCACCTTGTCCGTTAAAGTTCGACAAAAAATGTGATGTCAGGCACCTTTGGATACATTGAAAACTACTCCAAACGATCAATTTTTTTAGACCGTTACGAGTACATGGGGCTGCACACCATTGATCTGTACCTACCCCTATTTGATCTATTGTGTTGACTTTGATTTCAGCCTATCGACGAACAATGATTCCATTTATAATATTTGATATAAATTTGTGAATATTATTGATGTGAGAGCTATTCTCTGGGTTGATCCCTAAAACAACTTTGAATGATGATGAACAGTGTAAGCCATGGAACAACGAAATTAAATATACAGTAAAAAAGGTGTGTTGTGAGTTTTGAGTATATTAGTGTTTTCAAGAAGTTATGACTGTTGGATCAGTGGCAGCGAACAAATAGACACAGCAGAAGATCAAACACATAAGACAATATTAACGTGGTTCACCCAACCAATCTGGGCTACGTCCACCAAACATAGGCATTGGCAATATATTATTCAAATTGGAGATTACATCAATGAAACTCTCACACTCTCCCCCAGCTATCCATATGACAACCTATTTTATAGCAGAGAGAACCTAACTGCTCTCACATCAAATTTAGGATGCATTAATTTGCTCCCAACAACCTAGAGATAATCCAGCAACAGATTTTCTATTGTTGTCACACACTGGGATTTTGTCTATTTTTACTAAAACAGAAAAATCTCAACAATCTCCACCTTGACAACAATTAGCCTGATGCCCTGTTATTATTATTTTATCTTTTCTGCAAGCCAAGAGAAGCCAAACACCAGCGTAGCTTCTCCAACAAAACTGGTTTCGTGAACATGTCTGCACAGTTCTCCTTTGTATGCACCTTTTCAAGAGAAACACCCCTTTCAGTGATAACCTGTCTTACAAAATGATATTTGATTGGAATATGCTTTGACTTATTATGATAGGCCGGATTCTTAGCCAAATGTATTGCACTTTGACTGTCACAAAGTAACCTGATGTTATCCTGTAACCTACCAAACTCACCAAGCAAACCTTTCAACCAAACCGCCTCTTTGCAAGCATGAGAAGCAGCAATGTATTCTGCTTCAGTAGTGGACAAAGCAACAATGTTCTGTAGCTTTGACATCCAGCTTATAGCTCCACCTGCAAGAGTAAAGACGTACCTTGAAGTTGATCTTCTCTTATCCAAATCACCTGCAAAACTGGAATCAACATATCCGCAAACAAATTCACTACTCTTATTGTAAGAAATACAATAACTACTTGTGCCTCTTAAGTACCGAAGCACCCATTTCACTACTGACCAGTGTTCTTTACCCGGATTTGCCATGTACCTGCTGACAACCCCAACTGCATGTGAAATATCTGGTCGAGTACAAACCATCGCATAAATTAAACACCCTACTACATTGGCATATGGAATTCGAGACATATAATCCTTTTCTTCATCTTTATTAGGACATAAACTCGAAGAAAGCTTAAAATGGGAAGCTAAAGGGACTGAAACAGGCTTCACATTATCCATACCAAACCTCAAAAGTATTTTCTCAATATACTTTTGTTGTGATAGCCATAGCTTACCATTGCTCCTGTCTCTGAAAATCTCCATGCCCAAAATCTGTCTTGCTGCTCCTAGATCTTTCATATCAAATGTCCTTGCCATCTGAGCCTTCAACCTGTTGATTTCTTCTATGCTTTTGCTTGCTAAAATCATATCGTCAACATACAATACCAAGATAAAGAATATGCCATTATTTAACTATTTAAAATAAACACAATGATCATATTCACTTCTAACACATTTCTGACTCAACATGAAAGAATCAAACTTCTTATACCATTGCCGAGGCGACTGCTTCAGGCCATATAATGACTTCTTGAACCTGCAGACAAATTTCTCATTGCGATGCTGAACAAACCCTTCCGGTTGTTCCATATATATTTCCTCATCTAAGTCTCCATGTAGAAATGCAGTCTTAACATCTAATTGCTGCAACTCTAAATCAAGCAAATCCACTAATGCTAACACAATTCTAATTGAAACAATTTTAACCACTGGTGAAAAAATCTCATGAAAGTCAATACCGGCGTTCTGAGAAAACCCTTTTGCAATCAGTCGCACTTTGTACCTGTCTTCCGTATCATTCACACCTCGTTTCAGCTTGAAGACCCATTTACACCCCACAGTTTTCCTACCGTTCGGAAGCTCAACTAGATCCCATGTGTCGTTCTTACTCAAGGCCATCATTTCGTCCTTCATAGCTGCTTTCCACTTGTCACTTTTTGAACCTTCTATTGCTTCCTGATAGCACAGAGGTTCATTGACATTAGCAGTAAATGCAACTGAAGTAACATAATCATCATACCTTCTCGGTGTCCATTTGATTCTTGTCGACCTCCTTAAGGATGTTTTTGGCGCTTCCTCGATTGGTTGTCTACCATTTGTAGGAACTTCTTGCCGATCAGTATCTGAGACCTGTTCATGATCTAAACCTGAACCCTGTTCATGTTCTGATTCTGAAACCTGTTCATGACTAGTATCTGAACTATGGTCATCATGACTATCATTAGAAATGCTATCAAACTGAATGTGCTAAAAGCCAGATACATCATCCTGTTTCAATCTACTATCTACATCTAACTATACAAGATAGGATTCATTAAACTTTACATCTCTGTTGATGATGATTTTGCGGGTAGTAGGATCCCACAATCTATATCCCTTTGTTCCAACACCATAGCCAACAAAGATATACCTTTTATACTTTGGATCTAACTTAGTTCGCTAATGTTTAGGCAATAGAGCATATGCGTCACAACCAAACACTCTGAGTTTAAAATAGTCACAAGGGTGTCCTTTCCATACCTCTTGTGGAATCTTACAGTCTATGGTCGTCGATGGAGATCAGTTTATCACATAACAAGCTGTTGCCACCGCTTTCGTCCACAACTCCTTTTGCAACCCGACGTTACTCAACATACTCCTTGCTCTCTTGAGAAGAGTCATGTTCATGGGTTCAACAACTCCATTTTGCTGAGGAGTATAAACTGTGGTCTTATGTCTCTCGATCTTTGCATCCTTGCAATAGCTGTCAAATTCCTTGGAAGTAAACTCACCACCATTGTCAGTTCTTAGACATTTTATTGTTCTACCAGTGTTGTTTTCTACCAATGCTCTAAACTGCTTGAAAACTGAAAAAACATCAGACTTCCTTTTCAACATGTAGACCCAGACCTTCCTACAAAAGTCATCAATGAATGATACAAAATAAGCCGAACCACCATATGACGTTGTAGGGGCTGGTCCCCAAACATCTGAATGGATATAATCATGTATGCCTTTACTAGTATGTTTCCCTGTTTTAAACTTTTGTTTACTTTGTTTTCCAAACAGACAATGCTTACAGAAATCTAACTTTCCAGACTTTAGATTTGGAAGTAACTTGCGATCAGCCAAAAATTTCAACCCTCTTTCACTCATATGCCCCAATCTTTGATGCCATAAGTGAATGGAACTACTGTCATGTTCAGACACAGTAGACACAAAATCTGACCCTGTACCTCCTTCTAACTGAAATAGATTTCCTACTTTCTTAGCTTTCATAACTAGTAAAATGCCTTTGTAAATTTTCATTACTCCACATTGAATTACAGTTTTATACCCATTTGAATCAAGTGCTCCTAATGAAATCAAGTGTTTTCTTAAGTCTGGTACATGCCTCACACAGTTAATATTCTAGTTGTCCCATCAAATATTTGTATTTGTATGCTCCCAATCCCAACAATATTACATGTTACATCATTACCCATGTACACAACGCCATCATTAATTGATTTATATTCCTTAAACCATTCTTTATGGAGACACATGTGGTTTGATGCACCAGAATCTAACGACCAATGTTGACCACGATTTGACACATTGATAATACTTCATCACTCATACCTGAACCAGATGTCGAACCTGTATCTGTCGCATTTGCCTCCTTTTTCTCTGTCAAAGAATCTGCTTTTGAAGTTTGCTGTTGTCGCTTCCAGCAATCCTTCCTTAAATGCCCTGACTTGCCACAAAACCAGCACTTTAGCTTACTCTTCTTTCCTTTTGACTTTGAACGTGAGTCGCTCAGTTTCCTGGGGCGTCTTTCTTTCGAACGACCTCTAACCATCATAGCTTCTGATGTAGAGGTTTCGGAATGTGACTTCCTCCTTGTTTCTTCCGATAATAAGGATGCAACTACATCATCAAACTGAATAGCTTCTGATGAACTAAGACTTATAGAAGTAACAAAATGATCCCATGACTCGGGAAACGAGCACAATAAAGTAATAGCTTTATCCTCGGATGGAATTTTTACTTCTATACTTTGTAATTGCACAAGAAGAGTATTAAAAGCATTTAAATGATCAGCAATCGATGTACCTTCTTCATTCACAAACTGTACAACTGTCGCTTTAGGAGAATCCTATTGGTTAAGGATTTGGTCATGTACAGTTTCTCCAGTTTCGTCCACAAACCAACAGCTGTTGTCTCCGACACGATATTAAACAGGACATCCTCCACTAGGCATAATCGAATAGCACTTACTGCTCTGTCATCCATCTCGTCCCACTCATCATCTGTGATGTTGTAAGGTTGTTTGGATTTACCCATCAATGCCTTTACCATGCCTTGTTGGACAAGCAAATCATGCATCTTCACCTTCCAGATCTCGAAATTATTCTTGCCATTAAGCTTCTCAATTTCAAAATGGGCACTTTGAGTTTTTTCCATCTTCTTCCACTAGAAATCCATGCACAGAACTCAATTATGCGCCCAATTCCTATGCAGCAACAACACCCAAACGCCTCCAGCATGCAATACTCCAGTGCTCCACGCAACAACAGAAACCAAACGCACATAACAGTGGAGATATGCTCCAGCGCGCAATCTCCAGCACACACACCCAGGTGCAGCAATACAAAAATCTCTTATACTCCTCAGCACTGTAAACCTCCACTCAGGCGGATAGCAACAGCAGTCCAACACACCTTTGCGCTCCACCTCCAGCCTGGTCCAGCTGAGCCACGCCTCCAACTGCTCTGATACCACTTGTTGGAGATCAGATGCACAACATAATTAAAAACAAATATACACAGCTATTAAATCAAGCACATAAGGCAGAGGTTTAACGTGGTTCACCCAACCAATCTGGGCTACGTCCACACAACATAGGCATCGGCAATCTTATTAATCAAACAGGAGATTACATAATTAAATCCTCACAAACTCTCACCCTCAAACAATCCGAATGGATGCCTGTTTTATAGCACAGAGAATCTAACTGCCTCATAAATCCTCTCAACTCAAATTTAGGATGCATTAACTCCCTCCCAACAAACTAGAGCTAATCTAGGAACTGATTCCTATTGTTGTCATCTACTGAGATTTTGCCTATCTTATGCAAAAAAGAAAATCTCAACAAATATCAGTTTTGAAAGAAAATGAAAAAGCATTGCATGTATACATAGAGCTAGAAACAATCATGTTAATTAAAAGATAACAGTAAGATGATACATTACAAATTAACATAAAAATGAATAATGTTGTATTGCAGTCAATAATAATTAAACAAGAAGATAATAATTCAAAAGTTGAGTCGAGAATAATATGCACCCATTCATAAATAAGGAGCAGTATGTGTATATATTAGCTATGAGAGAGTCTATACAAAAAGGTCAACATTAGTTTATTGACAGATAAATAAGAAGCAGTTCTACTTTGAAAACATAAGGAATCACATGGATGCCAAATCCACAAGATATTGATGAGTATCCATATATATCTGTGACGAATGGTATCAAAAGTATTACATCAAAGAAAATACAATGGAAACTCTAGATATATTTCTTCTAGACTTCATAATGCACGAGGAGTAGAGCCTTTGTTCAGATAGAGGAGTATAACCTCTGCTCAGATATTAAGGGTGAGGACTTCAACATGAAATGCGTGAGAAGCACCATAATATGTTATCGAGTTTTGAGGTAAGAGGCAGGCCATGGGAGGTCGAATAATCAAGATTCAAGCCATCGTAATTCCCCTTTAAGTCCAAGACACCAGAATGAGACTGACAAACCGAGATTGTAACTTACTTGGTCATAGTCGTACACTGAAATATGGAAAGAAAAACCCTAGCATAAGGAATTAAAAAACAACAATGGTAAATTCGTAACCATGATGGCCTTGGTGAACCTATTCAGCCACAGTGTAATGATTGCACAAGAAATCTTAACTAACGACTTGTATGAAACTATGGAAATGAATGATGAAATTTTATTTGAGTGACTGGGGTTATAAATTAACACACCTATAATGGGAGAGTGAGTTCCCATGCAAAGAAGTTGTGACCGCTTCCACCGATGCAACTGGGCAACTAGGTATATCTCTTTCCATGGAAATTGGTATTGGGATGACAGGCATAAAAAAACAGAACATGTATAGCCATTAAATTGAGGCTCAATAAAATTATAAATAGGAATGAGAGGAGCTAAATTAGATGCAAAAAAACAAAAGAAAAACTGAGAATGTACAGATTGGTAACAAAGACCATGGAGCATGAAACTGTGGAGACTTGGACCGTCCAGGCAACGGGTGTAACCAAGATATGGAGAACCTCCTATGTTCCTGTAAAAACTAGAAAACCACTCAAATAAATGGTGATACCATTAATGGAAAAGGTAAATGATGAAAGAAAATGAGATATTCTATACCTGTGATTAACAGCCAAGGGTTTCTTTGTAGTGCAGTTGGCGAAAGGGTAAGCCTAGAGGAAAATCATGGAGGAACTTCAGCGCCACGAAAGAGACTGCCAAAACTCAATAGTGAAATGCATTTGATAGGGTTTATGGTTTCCAAATACAAAGCAACCAAATCTGGACCTCAATATTGAGTGATTCATCCCAACCGTCCATGTGCCCGACTGACACCCACCATGAATGGCCATGTGGGCCAATAGACTTGGCCAAGAAATAGTGGTCCACGTATAGGAGAGGTATGTTCTGGCAAGTGGGGAGGCATTAGGTTAATGTGATAGGTTAGGGGTGTTAGAGTCAGTCTAGAAGCCCTCCATCAGTGATCAAAGCTCTTTGCATTTGCATAATTAGGTGTCTCATCAGTGTCATCTTATTGCATTCCATGAGGCATGCCATAACCCTGATGGAGGAGCTTGTGTCTTTTATTCCCCTCTTGGCACTGCTGGATTAAGTTTGTTTCAGTCAATAAATTCTTTACAAGGTCATTGGTCTTGTTATGAGGTCAAGGTCCTAAGTCTAGGGTTTAGTCCAATTTGTCTTTGAGGTCATGTTTTTAAGGTCAATAAATGTCGAGCAGGCCAGAGGATGTCCATCAAAGAATCACTTCAGATGATTTCATATTGTATAGCTGATTTTTACCTTGAGTTCAAAAACTATGTTTTTGAAGGCAAGGTCATTTTCTCATTTTTGTAAAAATTTGTAAAAAATTCAAATTCTCCAGAAGTCAACATGCGGCCCTGGTCCCCTTTGCCAAGACTCCACAGAAGCTACCTCTGCAAAAGTTTTCAAGAAAAAGCATCATTTCAACCAATTTCGGGACAAAAAGGAAACCATAAGTCAGCAGCATTTAAATTTTGAAAAGTGCCATGTTATAAACATTAGAAATTGGGTTTGAGGGTAAATTAATTCGAATCAATTTTATAAAAAACCCCCTCCCTTTATTTTATCATTATTTTCCTCCAAGACTCCAAGAGCAAGTGTGAAAGGTGACTTAGTGAAAAACTAGGCGAAATTGTTGTGAGAGCCCGCAAGCTACGCATCAGGACCTGTGCGCGACACATTGGACAAGCGCGACGCGTCGGGGCAGTCATCGCAGTGGGAAAAAGACACGGGTGTGACGCGTTGGGCGCGCGCTATGCGTCAGGACCCGTGCGCGACGCGTTGGGGTTTACACACAGAAAATCGCCTTCAGACCTCAAATCGACCCCAAATATCTTCAAGGTTGCAAGTAGGGCTCCAAACATCAATGAGATTGCTTGCTAAAAGCTTGAATGAGCATTTAAATGTCATCATTTTGAAATGAGAAGTTCATGTGTATTTTGCTTACAAATGTGAAGTGCAAGTAAGGCTGGGGTTTTGCTTTTGCTGCTCAAGGTCATCCCTTTTCACCCCCATTTTTCCCCGCATCTCATTACCATCTCCCTTGTCATTTTCACCTAATCTCCCTAACAAAAAATACCAAAAGCCCTAAACCCTATCCCTATCCCTAAAATTCAATAACATATCCCTAAACCCTACTTCCCATAAAAACCCTGCAAATTATAATTGTATGATGTTGTATATGTCATGATTCCTTTCCTAAATCCCCTTTTACTTATATTTTCCCTCAGTTCCCTCAAAAGTCTCCCTTCCCTAACATCTCCCTTGTGTTATTTGTCCCCTTGAAGCAGCATTTCAACAGTTAAAACAATAGTTTTTTGAGCATAAGTAGCAGTACATTTCACCCACTTTGCTCTTGAAACCATGTTAGAAACCGAAACCGATTATGAGCAAAGTGATGACCGTGAGTCAACACCAGAGGTTGAGGTATAAAGGAGGCCTCACAGGGGTGGTAAGAGTGGTCACCATGTGAGAGAGGAGCCCACCTCGTTGACCTATTTACAGGCTTATCCACTTGCAGTCACATGTTTCCACCATCAATCATGTTATGAATTTTGCAAGAGGATTTCTCAAATTCAACATCATAGGGAATTGGTATACTTGTTTGTTTTGCATCTGCACAACGGGCATCTGAATCTTGTAGGGGTGGATTTTACATTGTCACCTGAGATTGTTGCTCAAGCAACAGGGATACCCAATGTTGGAGAAGAGTGGAACAAGCGCCAGCTATTGGACAGATTTCATTATGAGCCCTACATTAAACTTGTATGTATGAGGCAGGTAACTGGTGTGTTTCCTTTCATATTCTTGAAGGATGAGTATGCGCCATTGATGAGACTCATCATTTGCTATTTCACCTGTGAGGGCAGATTTTCATGTTTGTATTCGTATCATATCCGCTTGTTGATGCACTTCAGACGGGTACGGATGATGAACATACCATTTTTCATGTGCCGAAATATTGAGAGGATGATGCCCTTGGTGCAGAGAAAGAGCCCAGCACAGCAACACAGGAGCATCTACCATTATGCTTTGATCCAGATTGTGGTCATGCATTAGTTGGCCCAGCAGGGTATTCTATGGGAGGACTTCATCTCTCGAGATTTCTTCGCAGCGGCACCACCCCCCGAGGTTGTTCATGAGGAGGGAGGACCTTCATAGTAGTATCATATCCCTGAGCCCAGACATGTCATTTCCCCTCCATTGGTCACATATCAGAGAGGCCACAGGGCCTTATTTGCATCAGCTCGGCATGTATTTTCTCCACATCAGGTGGAAGGGGTCTCGCCTTCTTCATCAGCACCGCGAGTGTTATCTCCACACCAAGTGGAAGGGGCCTCGCTTCCAACAGTAGCACAGGTATCAGAGAGGGGAAAGCAGCCCATGATTGAGGAAGGATTGTCAAGTGATCCAGATATAGACATCATTGATATTGAGGCTAGCTCTCGTGCCTCAAAGCTCAAGGAGATCATCCGAGAGCAAAGGACCGAAAATGAGTCACTGCACAAGAAATTACAACTGGAAAAATGGGTAATTAACTATTTAGAGCAGCGCAACAAACAGTTGGAGGATGAGCACGAGCTTTATGAGCAGCGGAAGATTCGTGAAGACCGGGAATTGGCCCGTAGGAGACCCGGTGATTTGACACCCATAGATTGAGAATCGATGCTTATGCGGGTGAAAGCTCATTTGGAGAGGTTGCTGACCAAGGCTAACAAAAATAAGGACATGCTCCGCCACATGAAGAATCATTATTGGGCTCGAATGCACGTATGTAAGGCAAAAATGAAGTTGCTCAAAGGGCGGTTGGCCAAGGCACTAAAACGAAGAAAAAGGCCCGATCCCCTCCACATCTTGGCTTAGGCTTCCTTGAAGGAGCATGGTGCTAGATGAATTACCTTTTGCACAAATTTAAAAAAAAATTGAGCATTTTTGGTCATTTGTGAATTTTTTGGGCAAAAAACAGGTTTTCTTCCCCAACGCGTAGTGCGCCGCGCGCGACCCTTTCGTCGGGGAGGTCCATTTCAGGAAAAATCAGCATTTTTGGATTTGTCATACAAAAATACACTTGTTCAGCAATTACCAAGAAATTTCACCAAGTTTTGAGCCTCCAGAAGGTCAAAAAACAAGCAAAAAATGACTTTTTGCCACCTTTTTGACACACAGGAAGTAGTCTTGGGAGATTGCAATTTTGGATAGGCAAATGACCACCAAATTCAGAAATTCCACTTGGGTTGGAAAGTAGACATCCAGAAATTTCCAACAAGCCCACGTTTTCCTCATTTGGACTCCGGGAAGTGCCTAAAAAGTTGGCTCAAAGATGTGCGATGCGTTAAGGATTGGGGCGCAACGCATCAACACATTTTCTCAATTTTTCACCTACAGCTCAGCAAAACGTAGTTTTGACTAGGTTTGACTTTTTGGAGTGGATTTTGATCCTCCTTGTTGTAAATGATGTAATTTTATGACACTTTGACACTTATTTATCTCTTCTAGAAGATTCATTCATGAGATAGGCAAAAATTAAATGAATGAATTGGTTTCCTAGCTTATAGAGGCAAGTTGTTTTGACTGCCTAGATTTTAGTGCTCACTTTGGAATTGGTTGAAACAAATCCTAGGATAGTGAGCTCGACCCCTAGAGGCAAGGAAAGATGTTAGCTTGCATATATTATGTACTTTCTTAGTCATTTTCATGGTTGGACTCTTGAAGGAGAAAGCTTCTATTGTATTACTTATTATATCTCTGTATTTTTGGCAAAGGAAGAAAGACCAGGGTTTTGCAGTCCTTTTTGGGATTCCTATGGTTACATGTATTGATGGTGTGTTTCTCTTTGTACATGTAAGTTTTTTATGTGAATCATATTCTTACTTTTTCTTCTGCAAATTAGGCAAATGAAGTGTTAAGGTAGAATTAATGGTTGCTATGCTCTGCCTTTAAGTTTGCTTAATATCAATGTTTTCAGTTGTTTAAGGAGAATTCAAGGTGATTTCTTGCTCTCCTTAGCTCCTCACCAGTCATCCTCATCCATCCAAATCTTTCAAAGGCATCAATACAGTCTCCTACCTCGCCCCAAAGAACCCCCTGCAAAAACTGTGTCCAATCCCCGCACCCAAAATTGCCTTTTCCCAATTTTCCACCAAAACCCTAAAAATCCCAAATCAAACCTTTTATCAGTTTACTAGCCTAAAATCAGTGTCCTTTATTGGTTACCTCAGCCCGTTGAAGATATTTTCCGAGATAGACCGGAGAGAGCCCTCTCCTGCCTCGTAGGGCTAGCTACGAGGCTAAGTGGTTTGATGTTGCCTTGGAGTTTACCTTTTTCAGCCTGAGGTGAAATTTCAAGCGCTAACATATTGGCGACCATACTGGGGAGAACAAACTTGTTTGTGGATTGGTGTGTTTGTTTCATAAGTCTTAGACAAAGCCTGAAGATTATGCCAGGTAGCCTTCGAAACGATTTTACTTTGCATAAGTGCAAGTAGATAAATGTTGCTTCAGTCAATCTCCGTGAGCTTGTGAATACAGTACTTTGATTGCATTTTACCCCAGTGTATTTGTAAACTCTGAACTTTTGGATGATTAGTTAAGAGTTTTCACAGGCTAATTGGTTATTTGTTCCTTGATATCCAAACTGGCTTCCGATTCTGGTCATATATTCAAATCTCATTCATGTCCAACTATTTTTAAGTATCTTGAAGACATTGATTTTGATGAGAGTTTTGAGTTGTCCTTGTTCAAAACCAAATCTAAAAGTGCACTTGATTCTCTAGTTCTCAACCCTGATCTTGCTGCTGCCCTTGACATTGAGAAACACAATAAATTGATTGACAATTTCATCCTAAGATCTCTTCAGTCATATATTCACGCTACCAGTCTTGCTGAGTTCATTGAGAATATATCTGTTCATATTGGATCCACTATCACGACGCATGAGCAGACCAATCCTCCTCTTATTTCTATTTCTCCTATAATCACTTATCCAGAATCAACAGTTGGTTCGCCCTCTACATCCCATACTTCTTCTCGTCCTCATACTCCTCATACTCCTCATATTCCTCATACTGTAGCTACACCTACTCCACCTGCTACTCCTACTCCCAATCTACCTAAAGCAATGGCTGCCCGATTTGCTCCCCTTGCTCTTCCCCAAAATCTGCATGATATGCCAGCCAACTACCAGAGTAAAATCCCTATGTTTGATGGCACTCCTCAAAGTGTCTCTGCTCAGCAACATATAGACAAAATGATGACTTTCTTTGATCTATATGAGATAGATGAAGAGGATGTAACTATGTGTTTGTTTGTACAAACATTCGATGGAGAAGTAAGAAAATGGTTCAGAGGTTTGACAGCTAGAAGCATACTCACCTTGGAAGCACTTTAGAGGCAGTTTCTAGATCGATGGGAAATCAGAAAGGATCCACTTCAGATCAACGCTGAGTACAACAATCTCAAGTGCAATCATGCTAAGTCCGTTCAAGATTACATTATCAGATTTAACACAGTTTACAATGCTATTCCAGATGATTTAAAGCCATCTAGAAAATCAGCACTTCTCAAATTCCCAGACGGCTTTGATCCTGAGATGGCTTATTCATTGAGAGATAGAGATCCTCCTACCTTGGAGGATATGCAGAAAATTGTTGTCAGTGTTGAGGCAAACTTGAATGATAAGAGATCAAGGATGAAGGTAGAAAAGCAAGTCACAATCACAGAGGAAGCTTCTACATCAGATCAGCTTCTCCGTAAGGTTGAAAAGATTGAAAGAGCACTTGAACATGTTCATCTTGACAAGCCAGAGCCTCAGATTCGCAATCCAAATTTTCAAGGTCCGCAACAGCCATAATATAGAATCAAACAGTGTGAAACAAGAGCACAAGAGGCAACAGTTCAACATCAAATTAAACCTCCACTTCAGCAAAATTTTGTGAGCCAAGAATCCGAGGATGAAGGTGATATGGTGGGAGAGGAAAATCACTTCTTCACTCCTGATGATCTACCCACTTATATTACAGAAGAAGAAGAATTGGTGAGAAAATCCATCGTCCCTCGGGATAAGCATTATATCTTGTCAAATGATGCAGCTCTTGAAGAAGAATCAGAAGAATATCAAAGAGGGTACTTGAATGCTTTATCTGCTCAGCAGAGACAATTAAGAAACCGAGTTGTTCCCATAAATCCCATCCAGAAGAGGACAGATACTTCATCAAAGAATGGTTCAGCTGCTCCACAGAAAAAAGGGAAAGAGATAACCGATCCTTCAGCAGGTCAATCATCATCAGCAAGCAAGATAGATCAGCCATCTAGCACACCAAGAGATAAAGATGAAAAAAGAGAAGTTCCAACCAAAGAAGGTGAGAAGGTTTCAGTTTTCAGTTTGGAGAATGAAATTTCAAAGTTGAAAGTGTCTATTCCTTTGACGGAAATCATGAAGAACAGCACTTACCGAGGCCAAATCTCCAAGATGCTAAATTTTGATCCAATGCTAGACACGGTGAATGTAGAAGATGATCAACCGGAATTGATTTTTGGGCCTGCTTTAAATGGTGAATCTCCCGAAATTGATGTTCCTCCATTCTATATCAGTTTGTGATTGCATGAGTATGTTTTGCATAATGCTATGTTTGACTCGGGAGCTTCGCATAATTTGATGCCCAAAGCAATCATGGAAAAGTTGGGACTAGACATCACAAGGAAATATCATGATTTGTATTCGTTTGATTCTAGCCGGGTAAAATGTATTGGTTTGATCAAGGACTTGGTAGTGAGCTTATATCAAATCCCAGCAAAGAATGTTTTGATCGATGTGGTGGTGGTGGATATTCCTCCATGATTCGGAATGTTGCTTTCGAGATCTTAGGGAGCTAAGCTCAGAGGTACACTTCAGCTCGATTTTCCTTATGCTACAATCCCGGTCTTCGGTCAGATGAGGAAATTATATCGGGAACAAAAGATGAAATACATGATCACTAGTAAGGAAAAGCCAGTTAATCATCCTGTAAATTATGTACATACAGATTTAGATTCATTTGTTTTGTTTGCGGATAATTTTAATGAGATAGATAGTCAGTTAGTTCAAACAGAAGATATACCAGACATTACAGAAAATTTTAGAGAAATTTTGAGAAAGGAACGTGAAGAAGGATCCGCTGTCATGGAGTCAAAAGCTGAAATCAATGGGCAGCAAACAAAAAATGTAGAGACATCGGATTTTCAGCACTTAGAGAACGATGAGGATGGTCTTTGGACCATGGATTTTGATGGCGCTGTGGGCAGCGATGGTGCTGGTATAGGTGTATGGATTCGAAGTCCATTTTCTTTCCAAAACAAAGTCCCAAGCAAGGTACGAGTATGTTCTTACAAATTGGCATTCGATTGTTCAAACAATGAGGCGGAATATGAGGCTCTCATTGCTGGCCTGAAAATCCTTCGGAAGCTAAAGGCAAAGAAGATAGCATTGTATGGCGACTCCGAGTTGGTTATAAAGCAAGTGAAAGGTGAGTTCCAGGCCAAGCATCCTCATATATGAGCATATCGAAATGTTGTCCTAGATATCTTAAAGCTGTTTTCTGAACATACTTTGACATGTGTGCCCTGTATCCGAAATGGCGTTGCGGATGCATTGGCTAAGGCAACTAGCAATCTAAAAATCCCCATGAATTCCAGCAATAAGTTTGAGATTTATGTGAAGCACCGTCCTACAGTTCCAGACAATCAAAGGTGTTGGCAAGTTTTCCAAGATGACGAAGAAATCAAGGATTTTCTGCAATTTGAAGGTGAGTTCAGAGACATCTCCATAGATATAGAAACCGAGGAAGTAAATCAGATGGATGTATTGCAACTTAAAGATAATGTTATTCCTAAAGGATTAATTCCTTTGGAGGAGCTGTTCGATCAAGATGACGTGGCCCACAAAACAACTTTGAGGCCAACAAAAGAAGGTGTTGAAGAAGTGAATGTCGGAACAACTGAAAATCCAAAGATGGTGAAACTATCGAAAGCATTGTCGCCAAAGGTAAAGAAAGAATATATCATATTTTTGTCTTCGTTTTCTAATGTTTTTGCATGGGATTATTCAGATTTGAAAACTTATGACACAAGCATCATTCAACATACCCTTCCTATAAAGCCAAATCATAAGCCTTTCCGACAAAAGTTGAGAAGAATTAATCCTAAGTTGCTACCTTTGATTGAGAAAGAAGTTAACAAGTTGTACAAGTCTATAATTATAGTGCCGATCAGATTTTCCGACTGGATTTCCAACTTGGTACCCGTGAAAAAGAAGACTGGTGAGATCTGCTTGTGTATAGACTTCAGAAATCTGAATAAGGTCTCGCTAAAGGAAAATTATCCGCTGCCCAAGATGGATCATATATTGCAGTGGGTTGTTGGGGCATCAAGGATGTCGCTACTTGATGGTTATTCCAGGTACAATCAAATTTTGGTGCATGAGGATGACCGCGACAAGACTGCATTCACTACTCCATGGGGGACATTTCATTATGCCAAGATGCCATTTGGATTGAAAAATTCAGGTGATACCTTTCAGCGGGCGATGGACATGGCCTTTTCTAATGATAAGGATGTCTTTTTGGTTGTTTATCTTGATGATTTAACTACGTTTTATAAATCTGATGAAGAACATTTGTATCATTTAACGATGGTGTTTCAAAAGTGCAGAAAATATGGTATCTCATTGAATCTGAAGAAGAGCCTTTTCGCCATGAGTGAAGGCAAGCTGTTGGGCCACATCATTTCCAAAGATGGCATTCGTATAGATCCTGCATGTGTGGAAGCTATTCAGCAATTAGAGCAGCCCCAGAACAAGAAAGAGATTCATTCCATTAATGGCAAGTTGAATTTTTTGCGTCGCTTTATCCCGAATCTTGCCGAACACCTCAGAGAAATCACTAACATGCTAAAAAAGGATAGCCAGCTCAAATGGACAGAAGAGGCGGTAAAGTATTTCAATTTGGTAAAGCTAATTTTATCCTCAGCCCCAACTCTAATCAGCCCGGATTATACGCAAGATTTCATTTTATTTTCATTTGCTTTTGAGCATACATTGGCAGCTTTGTCGATGCAAAAGAGAGATGGAGTTGAGAAGCCCATTGCCTTTTACAGTCGTATTATAAGGGACGGAGCGCTGAAGTATAATATCATTGAAAAACAAGCATTGGCGCTAGTAAAAGCCTTGAAAGATTTCCGGGTGTACATATTGAATTACCACATTTTGGCATATGTTCCTAACGCAACTGTTAAAGATGTTTTGGTACAAGAAGAACCGGAAGGAAGGCGGGGTAAGTGGATTGCTGCACTATTAGAATATGATGCGGAAATTGAGCCTACCAAGCTGATTAAGGGTCAAGGTCTCGCTAAATTGATCGCTAAAACTAATCTCCATGTCCTAGACATTAATTTGATAGCTGCCCTATCCGCTGAAGACGAGGAGAATTCAACACTACAGGTATCTGACATCTTTATTTCTTCTCCTTGGTATGCTGATATTGTATATGTGCTTCAAAATTTGTCTTCACCTCCTGGGATGCCTCGAAACAAAGCTAGGACATTGAAATTAAAGGCTGCCAAATTTTGCATCCTCAAATCTGCACTATATTGGAAAGACCCTAGTGACATATTGCTGAATTGCTTGGTTGAGGAGGAAGCTAAGAGACCTGTAGAGGATTTTCACAAAGATGACTGCGGGGGCCACTTGTTTTGGAATACCATGGAAAACAAGCTCCTAAGAGCAGGTTTTTATTGGCCTTCATTTTTTTCAGATGTATATAAAGTAGTCAAGAGTTGTCATGAATGTCAAATTTTTCAAGGAAAACAAAAATTACAGCCATTGCCTCTCAAGCCCATTGAAGTCAGCGCACCATTTCAGCAGTGGGGCTTGGATTTCATCGGCGAAATTCACCCAGCATCTTCCAGACAGCATCGATGGATATTGATAGCCACTGATTACTTCACGAAATGGATTGAAGCCATTCCCACCCGGCAAGCTACAAATTTGGTAATTATTCCTTTCCTTGAAAATAACATATTGTCGCGTTTTGGTTGTCCACATAAGTTGATTACAGACAATGCAACAGCATTTAAATCGAAGAAGATGGTTGATTTTTGCTACAAATATAATATCAGTTTGGGGCATTCGACCGCCTATCATCCACAAGGAAATGGGCTGGCTGAATCTTCCAATAAATCTTTGGTAAACATCATAAAGAAATTGCTAGAAATCAACAAGAAGAGCTGGCACAAAAAGTTAGTAAATGCATTATGGGTTGATCGTGTTAGTCAGAAAAAGTAAATTGTTATGTCACCTTTTGAACTAGTTTACGGGACAGATACAGTGTTTCCTACTTCGCTTAGTATTCCGGTAGCAAAATTGCTTCAAGAAGCTGGTGGTGAGGACGATCCCATGCAAAGGCGGATTGGTCAAATGATTCATTTATAGCAGACACGGGAGGAGGTTCTTCACAATACTCTCAAGTTTCAAGAGCGCATAAAGAAAATCTATGATAGGAAAGCAAAATCGAATGATTTCCAAATAGATGATGTTGTTTTGAGGTGGGATGCCCAAAATGAAGACAAAGGGAAACATGGAAAGTTTGACAACTTGTGGAAAGGTCCTTACAAAATTGCAGCATATCCTGGTCCAAATGCCTTTCTTCTCAAAGAAATGAACGGTGATGATTGTTTCGGAGGGTCAATCAATGGTCGGTTGTTTAAAAGGTACCATGTCTGAGCATTTTCTGCTCTAGTCATTATCATTGTAATTACCATTTTATTTTGATTCCACTGCAAGTGTGAACTAATCTTTCGTCTTTAGTCTGGGGCCCGTGGTGAAGGCTACAATTCTAAAGGTGAAGATTAGTTGGTGTGAGTTTGTCGTGTTGTTTGTATCTGTTTATTTTCTATTTAAAGTTAAAGTAAGGTTGAGTCAAAATTGGTCCAATTTTTAATCACTTTTCAAGTCAATAAAGCTGTCCAAGTTTGGGTCAAGTATGTAAATAATGACTCCATTGCCCAATGATTAAAATGCACTGTTCTGCTCTCCCAGAGGTCTAAGGTTCTTGACACCTCCAAGGAACTACCATCCCCATTGGAGCCAATGTTAGAGTCGGTCTAGAAGCCCTCCATCGGTGATCAAAGCTCTTTGCATTTGCATAAGTAGTTGTCTCATCAGTGTCATCTTATTGCATTCCATTAGGCATGCCATAACCCTGATGGAGGAGCTTGTGTCTTTTATTCCCCTCTTGGCACTGCTGGATTAATTTTGATTCAGTCAATAAATTCTTTACAAGGTCATTGGTCTTGTTATGAGGTCAAGGTCCTAAGTCTAGGGTTTAGTCCAATTTGTCTTTGAGGTCATGTTTTTAAGGTCCATAAATGCCGAGCAGGCCAGATGATGTCCATCAAAGCATCACTTCAGATGATTTCATATTGTATAGCCAATTTTTACCTTGAGTTCAAAAACTTTGTTTTTGAAGGCAAGGTCATTTTCTCATTTTTGTAAAAAATTCAAATTCTCCAGAAGTCAGCATGCGGCCCTGGTCCCCTTTGCCAAGACTCCATAGAAGCTACCTCTGCAAAAATTTTCAAGAAAAAGCATCATTTCAACCAATTTCAGGACAAAAAGGAAACCATAAGTCAACAGCATTTAAATTTTGAAAAGTGCCATGTTATAAATATTAGAAAGTGGGTTTGAGGGGAAATTAATTTGAATCAAGTTTATAAAAGCCCCCCTCCCTTTATTTTATCATTATTTGCCTCCAAGACTCCAAGAGCAAGTGTGAAAGGCGACTTAGTGAAAAACTGGGTGAAATTGCTGTGAGAGCCCGCGCGCTATGCATCAAGACCTGTGCGCGATGCATTGGGTAGGCACGACGCGTCGGGGCAGTCATCGCAGTGGGTAAAAGACACAGGCGCGACGCGTTGGGCTGGCGCTACGCGTCAGGGACCGTGCGCAACGCGTTGGGGTTTACACATAGAAAATCGCCTTCAGACCTCAAATCGACCCCAAATCTCTTGAAGGTTGCAGGTAGGGCTCCAAACATCAATTAGATTGCTTGCTAAAAGCTTGAATGAGCATTTAAATGTCATCATTTTGAAATGAGAAGTTCATGTGTATTTTGCTTACAAATGTGAAGTGCAAGTAAGGCTGGGGTTTTGCTTTTGCTGCTCAAGGTCATCCCTTTTCACCCCCATTTTTCCCCACATCTCATTACCATCTCCCTTGTCATTTTCACCTAATCTCCCTAACAAAAGATACCAAAATCCCTAAAACCCTATCCCTATCCCTAAAATTCAATAACATAACCCTAAACCCTACTTCCCATAAAACCCCTGCAAATTATAACTGTATGATGTTGTATATGTCATGATTCCTTTCCTAAATCCCCTTTTACTTATATTTTCCCTCAGTTCCCTCAAAATTCTCCCTTCCCTAACATCTCCCTTGTGTTATTTGTCCCCTTGAAGCAGCATTTCAACAGTTAAAACAACAATTTTTTGAGCAGAAGAAACAGTACATTTCACCCACTTTGCTCTTGAAACCATGTCAGAAACCGAAACCGATTATGAGCAAAGTGATGACTGTGAGTCAACACCAGAGGTTGAGGTACAAAGGAGGCTTCACAGGGGTGGAAAGAGTGGTCACCATGTGAGAGAGGAGCCACCTCTTTGACCTATTTACAGGCTTGTCCACTTGCAGTCACATGTTTCCACCATCAATCATGTTATGAATTTTGCAAGAGGATTTCTCAAATTCAGCATCACAGGGAATTGGTCCGCTTGTTTGTTTTTCATCTGCACAACGGGCATGTGAATCTTGCAGGGGTGGATTTTACATTGTCACCTGAGATTATTGCTCAAGCAACAGGGATACCCAATGTTGGAGAAGAGTGGAACAAGCGCCAGTTATTGGACAGATTTCATTATGAGCCCTACATTAAACCTGTATGTATGAGGTAGGTAACTGGTGTGTTTACTTTCAGATTCTTGAAGGATGAGTATGTGCCCTTGATGAGACTCACCATTCGCTATTTCCCCTGTGAGGGCAGATTTTCACGTTTGTATTCGTATCATATCCGCTTGTTGATGCACTTCAGACGAGTACGGATGATGAACATACCATTTTTCATGTGCCGGAATATTGAGAGGATGGTACCCTTGGTGCAGAGAAAGAGCCCAGCACAGCAACACAGGAGCATCTACCATTATGATTTGATCTAGATTGTGGTCATGCATCAGTTGGCCCAACAGGGTATTCTATGGGAGGAATTCATCTCTCGAGATTTCTTCACAGCGCCACCACCCCCCGAGGTTGTTCATGTGGAGGGAGGACCTTCACAGCAGTATCGTATCGCTGAACCCAGACATGTTAGTTCCCCTCCATTGGTCACATATCAGAGAGGCCACAGGGCCTTATTTGCGTCAGCTCAGCGTGTATTTTCTCCACATCAGGTGGAAGGGGTCTCGCCTTCTTCATCAGCACCGCGAGTGTTATCTCCACACTAGGTGGAAGGGGCCTCACTTCCGACAGTAGCACAGGTATCAGAGAGGGGAAAGCAGCCCATGATTGAGGAAGGATTGTCAGGTGATTCAGATATAGACATCATTGATATTGAGGCTAGCTCTCCTGCCTCAAAGCTCAAGGAGATCATCCGAGAGCAAAGGACCGAAAATGAGTCGCTGCACAAGAAATTGCAGATGGAAAAATGGGTAATTAACTATTTAGAGTAGCGCAACAAACAGTTGGAGGATGAGCACGAGCTTTATGAGCAGTGGAAGATTCGTGAAGACCGGGAATTGGCCCGTAGGAGACCCAGTGATTTGACACCCATAGATCGAGAATCCCTGCTTATTCGGGTGAACGCTCATTTGGAGAGGTTTCTGGCCAAGGCTAACAAAGATAAGGACATGCTCCGCCACATGAAGAATCATTATTGGGCTCGAATGCATGTATCTAAGGCAAAAATGAAGGTGCTCAAAGGACGGTTGGCCAAGGCACTAAAACAAAGAAAAATGCCCGATCCCCTCCACATCTTGGCTGAGGATTCCTTGAAGGAGCATGGTGCTAAATGACTTACCTTTTTCACAAATTTAAAAAAATTTTGAGCATTTTTGGTCATTTGTGAATTTTTTGGGCAAAAAACAGGTTTTCTTCCCCAACGCATAGCGCGTCGCGCGCGACCCTTTTGTTGGGGAGGTCCATTTCAGGAAAAGTCAACATTTTTGGATTTTTTATGCAAAAATACACTTGGTCAGCAATTACCAAGAAATTTCACCAGGTTTTGAGCCTCCAAAAAGTCAAAAAACAAGCAAAAAATGACTTTCTGCCACCTTCTTGACACACAAAAAGCAGTCTTGCGATATTGCAATTGTGGAGGGGCAAATGACCACCAAATTCAAAAATTCCACTTGGGTTGGAAAATAGACATCCAAACCCGTCCAACAAGCCCACTTTTGCCTCATTTGGACTCCTGGAAGTGCCTCAAAAGTTGGCTCAAAGGCGCGTGACGCGTTCAGGATTGGGCCGCGACGCATTAGCACATTTTCTCAATTTTTCACCTACAGCTCAGCAAAACGCAGTTTTGACTAGGTTTGACTTTTTCGAGTGGATTTTGATCCTCCTTGCTGTAAATGATGTAATTTTATGATACTTTGACACTTATTTATCTCTTCTAGAAGATTAATTCATGAGATAGGCAAAAATTAAATGAATGAATTGGTTTCCTAGCTTATAGAGGCAAGTTGTTTTGACTGCCTAGATTTTAGTGCTCAATTTGGAATTGGTTGAAACAACTCCTAGGATAGTGAGATCGACCTCTAGAGGCAAGGAAAGATGTTAGCTTGCCTATATTATGTACTTTCTTAGTCATTTTCATGGTTGGACTCTTGAGGGAGAAAGCTTCTATTGTATTACTCATTGTATCTCTGCATTTTGGCAAAGGAAGAAAGACCAGGGTTTTGCAGTCCCTTTTGGGATTCCTGTGGTTACATGTATTGATGGTGTGTTTCTCTTTGTACTTGTAAGTTTGTTCTGTGAATCATCTTCTTACTTTTTCTTCTGCAAATTAGGCAAATGAAGTGTTAAGGTAGAATTCATGGTTGCTATGCTCTGCCTTTAAGTTTGCTTAATATCAATGTTTTCAGCTGTTTAAGGAGAATTCAAGGTGCTTGCTTGCTCTCCTTAGCTTCTCACCAGTCATTCTAATCCATCCACATCTATTAAAGGCATCAATACAGTCTCCTACCTTGCCCCAAAGAACCCCCTGCGAAAACTGTGTCCAATCCCCGCACCCAAAATTGCCTTTCCCCAGTTTTCCACCAAAACCCTAAAATTCCCAAATCAAACCTTTTTATCAGTTTACTAGCCTAAAATCAGTGTTTCCACATTGGTTATCTCGCCCATTGGAGATATTTACCAAGATAGACCGGAGAAAGCCCTCTCCTGCCCCGTAGGGCTAGCTACGAGGCTAAGTGGTTTGATGTTGCCTTGAAGTTTACCTTTTTCAGCCTGAGGTGAAATTTCAAGCGCTAACATATTAGCGACCATATTGGGGAGAACAAACTTTTTTGTGGATTGATGTGTTTGTTTCATAAGTCTTAGACGGAGCCTGAAGATTATGCCAGGTAGCCTTCGAAACGCTTTTGCTTTGCATAAGCGCAAGTAGATAAACGGTGCTTCAGTCAATCTCCGTGAGCTTGTGAATACAGCACTTCGATTGCATTTTACCCCAGTGTATTGTAAACTCTAAACTTTTGGATGATTAGTTAAGAGTTTTCACAGGCTGATTGGTTAGTTGTTCCTTGATATCCAAACTGGCTTCTGATTCTGGTCATATATTCAAATCTCATTCATGTCCACCTATTTTTAAGTATCTTGAAGACATTGATTTTGACGAGAGTTTTGAGTTGTCCTTGTTCAAAACTAAATCTGAAAGTGCACTTGATTCTCTAGTTCCCGACCCTGATTTTGCTGCTGCCCTTGACATTGAGAGACACAATAAATTGATTGACAATTTCATCCTAAGATCTCTTCAATCAGATATTCACGCTACCAGTCTTGCTGAGTTCATTGAGCATATATCTGTCCATATTGGATCTACTATCACGACGCATGAGCAGACCAATCCTCCTTTTATTTCTATTTCTCCTATAATCACTTATCCAGAATCTACACTCGATTCGCCCTCTACATCCCATACCACTTCTCCTCATACTCCTCCTCATATTCCTCAGATTCCTCATATTCCTCATACTACAGCTGCACCTATTCCACCTGCTCCCCCTAGACCCAATCTACCTAAAGCAATGGCTGCCCGATTTGCTCCCCTTGCTCTTCCCCAAAATCTGCATGATATGCCAGCTGACTACCAGAGTAAAATCCCTATGTTTGATGGCACTCCCCAAAGTGTCTCTGCTCAGCAACATATTGACAAAATGACAACTTTTTTTTATCTATATGAGATAGATGAAGAAGATGTTACCATGCGGTTGTTCGTGCAAACATTTGGAGGAGAAGTTAGAAAGTGGTTCAAAGGTTTGACAGCCGGGAGCATCACTACTTTAGAGGCACTTCAAAGGCAGTTTTTAGATCATTGGGAAATCAAAAAGGATCCGCTTCAAATTAATGTTGAATACAATAACCTCAAGTGCAATCATGGTGAGTCCATTCAAGATTACATCATCAGATTTAACACAGTTTATAATGCTATTCTAGATGACTTAAGGCCATCTAGAAAATCTGCATTTCTCAAATTTCTGGACGGCTTTGATCCTGAGATGTCTTATTCATTGAGAGATAGAGATCCTCCTACCTTGGAGGATATGCAGAAAATTGCTGTCAGCGTTGAGGAAAACTTGAATGATAAGAGATCAAGAATGAAGGCTGAAAAGCGAGTCATAATCAAAGAGGAAGCGTCTACATCAGATCAGCTCCTCCGCGACGTCGAACAGATTAAAAGAGCACTTCAAAATATTCATCTTGACAAGCTAGAGCCTCAGATTTGTTATCCAAATTTTAGAGATCCGCAACAGCCCCAATATAGAATCAAATAGCGTGAAACAAGGGCACAAGAAGAAGCAGTTCAGCAGCAAATTAAACCTCCACTTCAGCAAAATTTTGTGAGCCAAGAATCCGAGGATGAAGGTGATACGGTGGGAGAAAATCACTTCTTTACCCCTGATTATTTGCCCACTTATATTACAGAAGAGGAAGAGTTGGTGAGTATCTCCATCATCCCCCAAGATGAGCATTATATCTTGTCAAATGATGCAGCGCTTGGAGAAGAATCAGAAGAATATCAAAGAGGGTACTTGAATGCTTTATCAGCTCAGCAGAATCAGCAAAGACAATTGAGAAACCGAATTGTTACCATAAATCCTATTCAAAAGAAAACAGATGGTTCAGCAAAGAATGGTTCAACTGCCCCACAGAAAAAAGGGAAAGAGATAAGTGATCCTTCAGCAGGTCAATCATCATCAGGAAGCAAGATAGATCAGCCATCAAGCACACCGAGAGATAAAGATGAAAAAAGAGACAATCCGGCCAAAGAAGGTGAGAAGGTTTCATTTTTCAGTTTGGAGAATGAAATTTCAAAGTTGAAAGTGTCCATTCCTTTGATGGAAATCATGAAGAACAGCACTTACCGAGGCCAAATCTCCAAGATGTTGAATTTTGATCCAATGCTAGACACGGTGAATGTAGAAGATGATCAGCCAGAATTGATTTTTGGCCCCGCTTTAAATGGTGAGTCTCCCGAAAGTGATGTCCCTCCATTCTATATCAGTTTGCGATTGCATGAGTATGTTTTTCATAATGCTATGTTTGACTCGGGAGCCTCGCATAATTTGATGCCGAAAGCAATCATGGAAAAGCTAGGACTAGACATCACAAGGAAGTATCATGATTTGTATTCGTTTGATTCTAGCCGGGTAAAATGTATTGGTTTGATCAAGGACTTGGTTGTGAGCTTGGATCAAATCCCAGCGAAGAATGTTTTGATGGATGTGGTGGTGGTGGATATTCCTCCGCGATTCGGAATGTTGCTTTCGAGATCTTGGGGAGCTAAGCTTAAAGGTACACTTCAACTCGATTTTTCTTATGCTACAATCCCGGTTTTCGGTCAGATGAGGAAACTATATCGGGAACAAAAGATGAAATACATGATCACTAGTAAGGAAAAGCCAGTTAATCATCCTGTAAATTATGTACAAATAGATTTAGAGTCATTTGTTTTGTTTGAGGATAATTTCAATGAGATAGATAGTCAGTTAGTTCAAGCAGAAGATATACCAGACATTACAGAAAATTTTAGAGAAATTTTGAGAAAGGAAAGCGAAGGAATGTCTGTTGTCATGGAACCAACAGCTGAAATCAATGGGCAGCAAACAGAAAATGTAGAAGCATCACATTTTCAGCACTTAGAAGACGATGAGGATGGTCTTTAGACCATCGATTTTGATGGCGCTGTGGGCAGCGATGGTGCTGGTATAGGTGTATGGATTCGAAGTCCATTTTCTGTCCGAAACAAAGTCCCAAGCAAGGTACGAGTATGTTCTTACAAATTGGCATTCGATTGTTCAAACAATGAGGCGGAATATGAGGCTCTCATTGCTGGTCTGAAAATCCTTCGGAAGCTGAAGGCAAAAAAGATAGCAGTATATGGCGACTCCGAGTTGGTTATAAAGCAAGTGAAAGGTGAATTCCAGGCCAAGCATCCTCGTATGCGAGCATATCGAAATGCTGTCCTAGATATCCTGAAACTATTTTCTGAACTTACTTTGACATGTGTGCCCCGCATTCAAAATGGTGTTGCGGATGCATTGGCTAAGGCAGCAAGCAATCTTAAAATCCCCATGAATTCCAACAATAATTTTGAGATTTATGTGAAGCACCGTCCTACAGTTCCAGACAATCAAAGGTGTTGGCAAGTTTTCCAAGATGACGAAGAAATCAAGAATTTTCTGCAAGTTGAAGGTGAGTTCAAAGACATCTCCATAGATACAGAACCTGAGGAAGTAAATCAAATGGATGTATTGCAACTTAAGGATAATGTCATTCCTAAAGGATTAATTCCGTTGGAGGAGCTGTTCAATCAGGATGACGTAGCCCGCAAACCAACTTTGAGGCCAACAGAAGAAGGTGTTGAAGAAGTGAATGTCGGAACAACTGAAAATCCAAAGATGGTGAAACTATCGAAAGCATTGTCGCCAAAGGTAAAGAAAGAATATATCAGATTGTTGTCTTCGTTTTCTAATGTTTTTACATGGGATTATTCTGATTTGAGAACTTATGACACAAGTATCATTCAACATACCATTCCCATAAAGCCAAATCAAAAGCCTTTCCGACAAAAATTGAGAAGAATTAATCCTAAGTTGCTGCCTTTGATTGAGAAAGAAGTTAACAGGTTGTACAAGTCTGGAATTATAGTGCCAATCAGATTTTCCGACTGGATTTCCAACTTAGTGCCCGTGAGAAAGAAGACTGGTGAGATCCGCTTGTGTATAGACTTCAGAAATCTGAATAAGGTGTCACTAAAGGACAATTATCCGCTGCCCAAGATGGATCACATATTGCAGAGGGTAGTTGGGGCATCAAGGATGTCGCTACTTGATGGTTATTCTAGGTACAATCAGATTTTGGTGTATGAAGATGACCGTGAGAAGACTGCATTCACTACTCCATGGGGGACATTTCATTATGCCAAGATGCCGTTTGGATTGAAAAATGCAGGTGCTACCTTTCAGCGGGCGATGGAAATGGCCTTTGCTAATGAGAAAGATGTCTTTTTGGTCGTGTATCTTGATGATTTAATTGTGTTTTCTAAATCTGATGAAGAGCATTTGTATCATTTAACAATGGTGTTTCAAAAGTGCAGAAAATATGGTATCTCATTGAATCCGAAGAAGAGCCTTTTCGCCATGAGTGAAGGCAAGCTGTTGGGCCACATCATTTCCAAAGATGGCATTCGTATAGATCCTGCATATGTGGAAGCTATTCAGCAACTAGAGTAGCCCCGAAACAAGAAGGAGATTCAGTCCTTTAATGGCAAGTTGAATTTTCTGCGTCGCTTTATTCTGAATCTTGCCGAACACCTTAGAGAAATCACTAACATGCTAAAAAAGGACAACCAGCTCAAATGGACCGAAGAGGCGGTAAAGTCTTTCAATTTGGTGAAGTTAATTTTATCTTCAGCCCCAACTCTCATCAGCCCGGATTATACACAAGATTTTATTTTATTTTCATTTGCTTCTGAGCATACATTGGCAGCTGTGCTGATGTAAAAGAGAGATGGAGTTGAGAAGCCCATCGCTTTTTTCAGTCGTATTATAAGAGACGGAGCACTGAAGTACAATATCATTGAAAAACAAGCGTTGGCGCTAGTAAAAGCCTTGAAAGATTTCCGTGTGTATATACTGAATTCCCATATTTTGGCATATGTTCCTAACGCGGCTGTTAAGGATGTTTTGGTACAAGTGGAACCGGAAGGAAGACGGGGTAAGTGGATTGCTGCACTATTAGAATATGATGTGGAAATTAAGCCTACCAAGTTGATTAAGGGTCAAGGTCTTGCTAAATGATGGCTGAAACAAATCTCCATGTCCTAGACATTAATTTGATTGCTGCCTTATCCGATGAAGATGAGGAGAATTCAGCTCTACAGGTATCCGATATCTTTGTTTCTTCTCCTTGGTATGCTGATATTTTATTTGTGCTTCAAAATTTGTCTTCACCTCCCGGGATGCCTCGAAATAAAGCTAGGACATTGAAATTAAAGGCTGCTAAATTTTGCATCATCAAATCTGCATTATATTGGAAAGACCCCGGTGGCATATTGCTGAACTGTTTGGTCGAGGAGGAAGCTAAGGGAGCTGTAGAGGATTTTCACAAAGGTGACTGCAGGGGCCACTTGTTTTGGAAGACCACGGCTAATAAAATCCTGAGAGCAAGTTTCTATTGGCCTTCATTGTTTTCTGATGTCTATAAAGCAGTTAAGAGTTGTCATGAATGTCAAATTTTCCAAGGAAAGCAGAAACTACAGCCATTGCCTCTCCAGCCCATTGAAGTCAGCGCACCATTTCAGCAGTGGGGCTTGGATTTCATCGGCGAAATTCATCCAGCATCTTTCGGACAGCATCGATGGATATTGACAGCCACCGATTACTTCACGAAGTGGATTGAAGCCATTCCACCCGGCAGGCCACGGACTCGGTAATTATTTCTTTCCTTGAGAATAACATTCTGTCACGTTTCAGTTGTCCACATAAGTTGATTACAGATAATGCAGCAGCGTTTAAATCGAAGAAGATGGTTGATTTTTGCTACAAATATAATATCAGTTTGGGGCATTCGACCGCCTATCATCCGCAAGGAAATGGGTTGGTTGAATCTTCGAATAAATCTTGGAAACATCATAAAGAAATTGCTGCAAATCAACAAGAAGAGCTGGCACAAAAAGTTAGTAAATGCATTATGGGCTTATCGTGTTAGTAAGAAGAAGTCAATTGGTATGTCACCCTTTGAACTGGTTTACGGGACAGATGCAGTATTTCCTACTTCGCTTAGTATTCCGGTAACAAGATTGCTTCAAGAAGTTGGTGGTGAGGAGGATCCAATGCAAAGGCAGATTGGTCAAATGATTCATTTGCAGTAGACACGGGAGGAGGTTCTTCACAATACTCTCAAATTGCAAGAGCGCATAAAGAAAATCTATGATAGGAAAGCAAAACCGGATGATTTCCAAATCGATGATGTGGTTTTAAGATGGGATGCACGAAATGAAGACAAAGGGAAACATGGAAAGTTTGACAACTTGTGGAAAGGTCCTTACAAAATTGCAGCATATCGTGGTCCAAATGACTTTCTTCTCAAAGAAATGAACGGTGATGAATGTCTCGGTGGATCGGTCAATGGCCGGCTGCTCAAAAGGTATCATGTATGAGCATTTTCTGCTCTAGTCATTATCATTTTAATTACCACTTTACTTTTATTTCACTCCAAGTGTGAACTGATTTCTCATCTTTAGTCTGGGGCCCACGGTGAAGGCTATAATTCTGAAGATGAAGATCAGTTGATGTGAGTTTGTCATGTTGATTATATCAGTTCACTTTCTGTTCAAAGTTGAAAGTCAGTTTAGGTCAAAATTGGTCCAATTTTCAGTCACTTGTCAAGACAATAAAAGTTGTCTCAGTTTGGGTCAAATATGTAAATAATGACTCCATTGCCCAATGGATAAAGCACTGGTCTGCTCTCCCAGAGGTCTAAGGTTCTTGGCACCTCCAAGAGCTACCATTCCCCATTGGAGCCAATGTTAGAGTCGGTCTACTAGCCCTCCATCAGCGATCAAAATCTTTGCATTGCATAAGTAGGTGTCTCATCAGTGTCATCTCATTGCATTCCATTAGGCATGCCATAACCCTGATGGAGGAGCTGATGTCTTTATCCCCTCTTGGCACTGCTGGATCAAGTTGTTTCAGTCAATAAACTCTTTCAAAATTGCTTGGTCCTTGTTCTTAAGGTCAAAAGTCCTAGGTCTAGGGTTTAGGTTCATTTTGTCTTTGAGGTCATCCTTTAAAAGTCAAAAAATGCCTAGCAGGCCAGAGGGATGACTATCAAGTATTTTCTTCAAAAGATTTCATCTTGTACAGCTAATTTTTACCTTGGATTTAAAAACCATGTTTTTAAAGACAAGGTCATTTTCTCATTTTTGTAAAAACTTGTAAAAATTCAAAATTCTTCGAAAGTCAGCATGCAACCCTGGTCCCCTTTGCCAAGATTCCTCAGAAGCTATCCCTGCAAAAATTTTCAAGAAAAAGCATCAGTTCAACCAATTTCAGGACAAAAGGAAACCATAAAGTCAACAGCATTTAAATTTTGAAAAAGTGTCAATTATAAACATTAGAAAGAGGGTTTGAGGGGAAATTAATTTAAATCAAGCCTATAAAGCCCCTCTCTCCCTCCATTTGATCATCATTGCCTCATAACAATAGTGAAAGGCGATTTGGAGACAAAATCGGGCAGAATTGCAGAGAGGATCCGTGCGCTACCCGTCCACAGCTGTGCGCGACCCATCCAGGGGGTCCCAACAGTTGCAAAATAACACGGGCGCGACCTCTTGGGTGTGCACGACCCTTCAGTCCTGCACGCGACCTGTCAAGAGCTCACCTACAGCAATTGATTATAAACTTCAAGAAGACCCCAAATCTCCTCAAGTTTGCAGGTAGGCCCTTAATCATTAATGTTTTTTGCCTGCTAAAGCAAAATAATCATGGAAAATGTGCATAAATGCCATCAAGTTGAAATGGGAAATTCATGAGTTTTTAGCTTAAAAATGTCAAAGGCGGGGTTTTGTTTTGCTATTTGCAAGGTTATCCTTTTCACCCCCCACTTTTTCCCCACATCCCTTTATCACCTTCCATATCATTTCTACCTAATCTCCCTACCAAAAATAACAAAGCCCTAAAACATCACCCCTATCCCTAAAATTCAATAACATAACCCCATGTTGTGATTTCTTCCCTAAATTCCCTTTTTCATATATTTTCCCTTTGTTCCCTCAAAAGGTCCCTTCCCTAACATCTCCCTTGTATTATTTGACCCCTTGAAGCAGCATTTCAACAGTTAAAAGAGCAGGTCATTTGAGCAGAAGCAGCAGTACATTTCAGCCACTTTGCTCTTGAAACCATGTCAGAAACTGAAACCGACTATGAGCAAAGTGATGACCGTGAGTCAACACCAGAGGTCGAGGTACAATGGAGGAGGGGTGGTAAGGGTGGTCACCATGTGAGAGAGGAGCCCACCACTTTGACCTATTTGCAGGCTTGTCCACTTGCAGTCACATGTTTCCGCTATCAATCATGTTATGAATTTTGCGAGAGGATTTCTCAAATTCAGCATCACAAGGAATTGGTCCGCTTGTTTGTTTTGCATTTGCATGATGGGCATGTAAATCTTGTAGGGGTGGATTTTACATTGACACCTGAGATGGTTTCTCAAGCAACGGGGATACCTAATGTTGGAGAAGAGTGGAACAAGCGCAAACTATTGGACAGATTTCAGTATGAACCTTACATTAAACCTAAATATATGAGGTACATGACTGGTGTATTTCCTTTCAGATTTTTGAAGGATGAGTATGTTCCCTTGATGAGGCTCATCATGCACTATTTCACCTGTGAGGGTAGATTTTCACGTTTGTTTTTGTACCATATTCGCTTGTTGATGCATTTCACACGGGTACGGATGATGAACATACCCTTTTTTATGTGCCGTAATATTGAGAAGATGGTGTCATTGGTGTAGAGAAAGAGTCCAACACAGCAACATAGGAGCATTTACCATTATGCTTTGATCAAGATTGTGGTCATGCATCAGTTAGCCCAGCAGGGTATCCCATGGGAGGATTTCATCTCCCGAGACTTCTTCACAGCGACATCACCACCCCTGGAGGTTGTTCATGAGGAGGGAGGACCTTCACAGTAGCATGATATCCCAGAAGTTAGACATGTCAGCTCTCCTCCGTTGGTCACATATCAGAGAGGCCACAGGGCCTTATTTGCATCAGCTCGGCAAGTATTTTCTCCACAGCAGGTGGAAGGGGTCTCACCTTCTTCATCAGCACCGCGAGTGTTATCTCCACACCAGGTGGATGGGGCCTCATTTCCGACAGCAGCACATGTATCAAAGAGGGGCAAGCAGCCCAAGATTGAGCAAGGATTGTCATGTGATCCAGATATTGACATTATTGATATTGAGGATAGCTCCCCTGCCTCAAAGCTCAAGGAGATTATCCGAGAGCAAAGGACCGAGAATGAGTCGCTGCACAAGAAATTGCAGATGGAAAAATTGGTAATCAACTATTTATAGCAGCGCAATAAACAATTGGAGGATGAGCACGAGCTTTATGAGCAATGGAGGATTCGTGAAGACCGGGAATTGGCTCGTAGGAAACCCGGTGATTTGACACCCATAGATCGAGAATCTATGCTTATTTGGGTCAATGCTCATTTGGAGAGGTTGCTGGCCAA
>APFE030736474.1:1226-14590 GCA_000404065.3 Pinus taeda | reverse complement strand
TATGAAATGTGGTATGGACATGTTCCTTCGGTAAAGCATCTTAGGGTCTTTGGTTCCACTTGTTATGCCTTGATACCAAAGGTACATAGAAAAAAACCTGGTGCTAGAAGTCGTAAGTGTATCTTTCTGGGGTACTCAAACACCTCCAAAGAATACCGCCTCTATGATGAAGTAAATAAGAAATTTTTTGTATCTAGAGATGTAATTTTCCTTGAATCATCCAAAACTGACAATGTTGTTGAGCGGAAACTTGATCGCTTGGATAAATTTGCAAAAGAAAAATCATTTCATGAATTTGATAATCAGATTCCACATCTTGAAAGGGGGATTCCTATACTAGATCAACATGTGGAATCTTCTTCTGAAGAATACTCTCCCCCGATTGAAACTCCAACAGCGGATGATGCTTTAAGTGATGTAATTGATAGAATTGGGAGACTCAATCTTGATTCACTCCCAACTCAATCAACAGAGCAGCCTGGACCATCTCAGAAAGGTCCCCCCAAAGTGGCTGACAAAGACACTTGAAAGTGTTCATCCTGATGAAATTGGAAAAACAGGAACCAGAAATGCAAATCGACAAAATGGAGGTGATGTAGATGACTCTAATTCACCTATTGATATGGATGTTCCTTATGATTGTGTTGAACTTGCCTACAGATTTTGAACCAGCTTCCTTCAACGAAGTTGCTTCTCATGATGAATGGAAAGAAGCGATACAAAAGGAGTATGATGCCCTCATAAAGAACGACACTTGGAAGCTGGTTGATCCTCCATTAGGAACCAAACCAATTGGCTGCAAGTGGGTCTACAAGAGCAAGTATAAAGCTGATGGCTCACTTGACAAACACAAAGCTAGGCTTGTGGCAAAAGGTTTTGCACATACGGAAGGGGTCAATTATGAGGATACTTTTTCCCCCACGGCAAAATGGGCTACCATCCGAACACTCTTTGCACTAGCAGCTCAGAATGGTTGGAAAGTCCATCAAATGGATGTAAAAACTGCTTTCTTGAATGGAGATCTAAAAGAAAATGTTCCTATGTCCCAGCCTGAAGGCTTTGTTATGAAAGGACATGAACATAAAGTATGCAAACTTGTGAAGTCTCTGTATGGCCTAAACAAGCACCATGAGCCTGGTATGAAAAACTAACTGAGCATATTCTGAAACTCAATTTCAAACATTTTGATCTTGATGATGCAACTTTATTTGTCAAGGAAGTTGGAAAAACATTTGTATATCTTGTGGTATATGTTGATGATCTTTTGATGATAGGGAATAATGAAAGCTACATTGCATCCATAAAGAAGGAATTGGGGAAAAGTTATGAAATGACTGATTTGGGCAATGTTCATTACTATCTTGGCATTGAAGTAATCCAACATCCAAAGTCCATATTTCTTTCTCAAAAGAAATACATTGGAGATCTGTTGAACAGGTTTGGCATGACAGAGTGCAATCCTCTTACTACTCCAATGGAACAAAACTTAAAGCTCACATCTATTGAAGGAAAAGAATTTGAGGATGCAGCAAAGTATAGACAGCTTGTTGGAAGTCTCAACTACCTAACTACTACCAGACCAGACATTTCATTTGCTGTTGGAATCCTCTTCAGGTTTATGCAAAAGCCTTGTGAGGGACATTGGTGTACTGCAAAAAGAGTTTTAAGGTACTTGAAGGGAATTCAAGACTTTGTAATCAAGTACACATAGGTGGATGACTTCAGTTTGATTGGATACTCTGATTCAAACTTTGGTGGAGACAAAGAAATTGGGGTATCAACTTCAGGATATGCTATGAGTCTTGGATTAGGAGGTGTCTCCTGGAGATCACGCAAACAATAAGTTCCAACAGATTCCACAACAGAAGCATAATACGTGGCAGCAGCTGAAGCAACAAAAGAAATTGTATGGCTTAGGAAAATTCTTGAAGATTTGTAGGTAAAACAAGTACAATCAACTCCACTCATGATTGACAATACCTCTGCAATAATGTTGGCTAAGAACCCAAAATTCCATGACCAAACGAAACACATTAATACTAAAGATCATTTGATTCGACATCATGTTGAGGCAAAAACAATCCATCTCCGTCATTGTTCCACAAATGAACAAATTGCAGACATCTTCACCAAAGTGCTTGGAAGAGAGAAAAGCTTGAACGATTCAGAATGATGCTTGGACTCACCAACATCCCTTTAGATTAAGGGGGGAATGTTAACACCTAATCCTTGTGATTGGGTGAATTTATGTAAATAAATAAATTAGAAATATGAACAGTCATCAGGAGATGAACTGAACAGTCTCTCCCTCATGTATATAATGAAGATCTACCTTGTGGAATAACATACGACTCAGTGTTTTCTTTGTGGAGTTACTGCCTGGTCTGACAGTTGTACCTAACTATCAAGCATAAAAGAAATAATGAAGTAAATTAGTACAATGACATATAGATTAAGAAATAACATATTGAAATTCAATTCCATATAATAAAACTTACCTGAACCAGAAAATAAATCTAGAACCCAATCTCCTTCATTTGAACATATGTCTATAAGATAGATAATCAATAATTGTGGTTTTTTATAATTGTTAATTATCTCTCATTTTGCTTCTGTCTTCATATGTTAGTTTTCTCACAAAAACTTCATTGTGAGCTTCATAAGTTAGTGTTTGGCTATGACTCTTTCCATCTACCCAATTAAAAATCATAGACATATAACTATCATCTTTTGTCCAACTATTAATATGGATGAACTCACAATCATTTATAAATGGTTTAGCTTCATGGTTAAGAATATTTGACTTTTGCGTGTAACATGAAATAGTAAAAGTTCAATTAACTTGTACATAAATGAATTTTTTAATATTAATCAAATATGCATTTTAAACGTCTTCCCATGTAAGTTGCATCCTTGAATTTTTCTTTCCCTTGAAGCTTGACAATAACATTGCTAATTGTGTGTCTCAATGAAATGTCACAAATATCCATAATGGTGATGACGTGATTTCTATAAATCCCACAACCACTTTACTAAGAGCTTGATAAGTATAAGGGTCACTATCATAGTCAATGTTTGGAATATTTAAACCATGGGGAATATCTGCAATAACTAGGGCATAATCCGTTTTAGGTATGATTTTAGCAATGTCTTCACAGTGGCCTTGTATTAATTTATATTAAATAGTGTCAAGCCCATTCCAAATGGAATGAGTAAGAGTTGGTTCAAGTTCAACATTCTTATGACATTTCTTCTTCAGTGTTTCGATCTTAATGTTTTCAATGAAGGTTTTGAAACTATCTGGTGATCCATTTTCATCCTTCTCCATCTTTTATAAAATAAAAAAATATATGTGTAAGTTATAAACTAAAAATAGTATATGGATGAATAAAAATGAATGTATACATCAACATAAATTTTTTAAATGCAAGGTAAAAAAAATTTAATGTTGATGTAGAACTTGAATCTAGATAGTTGCGTACAACGTCATCCCAGTTATCTTCATTCAACAATTTAACCATTTGTTCTTGAATTTTCATGTAAACTTTGTGACTGCATTGATAAAGTAAAAAAATGTTATATAATGATATGTATAACAAATACTACCAAGAATAATATGTTATATTTAAAAGAAAATTATAATTTAGAAATAAATAAAAATAATTCAACAAACTTACTTTTGAAATTACTCAGACATTTCCTCCAATGATAATTCCCCTGACCTCACATGAGATGATATTGCTTTGACAATTTTTTGACGTAGGAGGTTGATGAAAACAAGGTGGTAGTCTTTAAACTAGACTATTGGTTACTTTATAACTAATCAGATGCATTCAAGTGGATTATGTACGTGGCTTACTTTACACTGAGGGTCCAGATTTTCTTCTAAACATGTCGGTCCCATGTTGACTTTCCCTTTTTCCTTTTTAAATAGGCGCTTCACTCTGCACCATTGATCTCCTCTCTCCAGATCTAACGATCATCACTCAACCCAATCAACAAAAAAACTTAACACTCACTCTACGCTGTTGATCTCCTCTCTCTAAATCTAATGGTCAACACTCAACCCAATCAACAAAACAATCCATTGATCCGCCACCATTGATCCAAGCGCGTTGAATCCAACGGATAACAATGATATCGGGTAAGCCACTTGCATGGAGATTACCTACCCGATAAAGCGGTTTTCTCTCTCCACCCAAGTGTTATTTGTCGCTTGGTTAGTGGAATCGAGTGACTACCCCAAATTACCACTTACAACTTTTCCTTCGCCCGATAACCACCTTCGCGATTTAGTGAAAAAACACATAAAAACTGAGATTTACAATTAAAGTCTGAAAATAGAGAAAATACCCTGTTACGTTCAGAATGTTGATACACAGAAGTAAACAAGAGTCCACACTCGAAATAACACACATATGCACATTGAATCAAATTCTTCAATATAATAGAGGTTACAGAGTCTTGGCCCTCTCGGATCAATTACAAGGATTTATTTGACCTTTGTCTCAATCTCAAAACCCTATCTAACACTCGAACTCTCACCTCTCACACAATTCTCAATCATCTCAGCTAATCCCTTTCCGTTATATTTTCTTTTCTTTTATGAGTCAATCCTATTCTAACTGCACTAACAACTTGATCTCTATTTTAATCAATCTAACAATCAAATCTCTATCTTTAAGCTCTATTACACACCTATACTAACAACTTATCCCTTAGCCTAAAATAATACTGTTTTATAATTATTACAATAATGAAGTAAAGATAATTTTCGAGAGCTCTAACCCTCTCTACCAAAACTCACTTTTGACCACTCAGGTCAGTGAAATTCAACTCATTTAGCCACAACATGTGAACAAACCATCATATTGCTGGCTAAGTCCATACGCTCCTGCATCAGACTCCTAGGGAAGAAAAGAATCATCTCTCGGACTTTCAAGGTTTACTCCATACTTCTACAACTTTGTTCTTGTCAACCAAATAGCATCCTCCACTGGTTGTCCTTTCCATTTGACTAGATATTGAAAATAAACCTATCCTCTGGTTCTTTTGGATACTCTTTTCTCCAAAACAGCTTCCACCTCTTTCTTAACTGTCTTTGGCATTTGTTCTTCCCAGTTCAAATTTTGAACTTCATCTTTTGTAGTTTCCTCCTGTAGCTCTGTCGTTGTCTCTTTGTATGGATACAAATCTGCAACATTGAAGATAGGTGATATTTTAATCCCTTCTGGCAATTCAATCTCATAAGCATTAGCTGAAAATTTTCTTACAATTCTACATGGTCCTATCTTTTCCATTTTTAGTTTATTGTAAGTCTTAGCAAGAAATCTTTCTTTTCTCAAATACACCATCACTAAATCTCCCACTTGGAATTATTTCTCTCTTCTTTTCATATCTACTCTCCATTTGTATTTGCCACTGCTTTTCTGCAATCTACCTTTGACATCTTCTTGTAGTCTCTACAACTGCCCTGCAAACTCTTCAGCTTTTGCACTTCTTGTCTCCTATTTACCCAAATCTTTGAGCTCATATACACCTCTTGAATTCATCCCAAAAAAATATGAAATGGACTCGTTCCAATACTTAGGTTTGGAGTGTCATTATAAGCAAACTCAGCCTAAGCTGGTGCTAAATCCCACTGCTTAGGTTTTTGATACACTAAACTTCTCAATATGTTCCCCAGGCTTTTGTTTACCACTTCGGTTTGTCCCATCTATTTGAGGATGGTATGCTGAACTGAAACTAAGGTTAGCACCTATTTTCTTCCAAAGAGTTCTCCGAAAGTGCCCTACAAACTTTGTATCTCTATCAGACACAATACTTACAGGCAATCCATGTAATCTTACAATTTCTGAAAAAAACAGATTAGCAATATGTGTTGCATCACTAGTCTTCTTACATGCAATCAAATGTGCCATTTTGGAAAATCTATCTACCACAACATAAATGGAATCATTCCCTCTTTGAGTTTTAGGTAACCCCAAAACAAAATCCTTGCTGACTGCATCCCATGGCCAGTCTGGTATTGGCAATGGCTGGTACAATCCTGTATTCTAGCTTCTCCCTTTAGCATGCTGAAATATACTTCACTTCTCAACAAATCTCTTAACATCAGTCTGCATCTTTGGTCAATAGTAAAAAGCATTTACCTGAGAAAAGGTTTTGTCTTGTCCAAAGTGATGAGATAATCCTCCACTATGTTTCTCCTTTATTATGTTTTCCCTCATAGAACATTTGGGAATGCACAACTTGTTGCCTTTAAACAATAAACCTCCTTGGATAAGATAATCTAACCACTGAATTCTGTTATGAACTACTGGATTTTGTACTGCTGTATAATTATCTTTGAAATCTGCATCATCTTCATACATTTCAACCATTTCTTCAAATCCTACAACACCAACGTTTAATTCTTGCACAATGAAATTTACCTTGCTTAAAACATCAACAACTTTGTTCAACTTACCACTTGTGTGTTTTATCACAAAAGTAAATCTCTGCAAAAACTCTACCCACTTGCCATATTTCTAGTTCAATTTTGGCTGGTTATTTATGAACTGTATTGCATGATTATCAGAATACAATATAAAATCCTTTGGTAGCAAACAATGTCTCCATTTTTTTAAGGCTTGTACAATAGCATAAATTTCTTTATCATAAGAAGAATACTTCTTCTTAGCTTCATTTAATTTCTCACTAAAGTATGCTATTGGTCTTTGTTCCTGACTCAAAACTGCTCCAATTTCAAATCCACTAGCATCTATTTCAACTTAAAATACTTTTTCAAAATCAGGTAAAGCTAACATTGGTTTCTCTATGATTTTCCTCTTCAACAACTTAAAATTCTTGTCTACTGCTTCTATCCACTTGAATAGTTGATTAGTCTCCTTGATTGTTTCAAGAGTTGGTGCACAAATATGACTAAAACCTCTGATAAATTTCCTATAAAAACTTGCAAGACCATGATAACTTCTTACCTCAAATATATTCCTTGGAATAGCCCAGTTCCAAATTGCTTGGACTTTCTTTGGATCCATTTTCAACCCTTCTTTAGAAACTACAAATCCCAAGTAAATTAATTCTTCTTTCATGAAACTACATTTCTTCAGATTTATCAGTAGTTTCTCTTTCTCCAGAGTTCTTAAAACCAACTAAAATGCTCTAGATGTTCTTCTTTACTTCTACTACAGACTAGAATATTATCAAGATAAACAATAACAAACTTGCCTCCATATTCCTTCAAGACTTCATTCATCATTCTCATGAATGTGCTAGGTGCATTAGTGAGTCCAAAAGGCATCACTAACCATGCATACAACCCACTGTTTGTTTTAAATGTAGTCTTCCACTCATATCCTTCTCTAATTCTTATTTGATGATATCCACTCTTCATATCTATTTTAGTAAAATACTTTAATCCACTCAAACAATCCATCAAATCATCAATGCATGGTAAAGGAAATCTATGCCTCATAGTGATATTGATCTTGTTTATGGCTCTCGAATCTGTACACATGCGACATTCACCTCCTTTATTTGGACTGAGTATTGTTGGTACAGCACATGGAATAAGACTCTCTCTGATTAGTCCCTTATCCATCAGTTCTTACACTTATCTTCCAACTTCTGCATTCCCTTGAGGAGTTAATCTGTATGCTGCTTTGTTTGGCAAACTTGCTCTTGGTATTAGATCAATATGATGACTAATACTCCTAATTGGTGGCAATGCATTTGGCAACTCATCCACAATAATATCAGCAAAATCATTCAACAGAGTTTTGATTTCTTCACGTAAATAATCTAAGTTTGTGGAAGTCAAAATTACCTTAGGTATCCCTATGACAGCAAAATGCATTTCTTCACTTTTTCCAACCTCTTGCAACAACTCCTTTCCACTCATCAGCATAACCCTATTTCCAGGTGCTCCTTTTTCATATTCATCCTTCAATGGAAGTAGTGTATGTTTATTTCCAACCTTCTCTAGAGTATAAGTATATTTTCTTCCATCATGAATAGCTTTCCTATCAAACTTCCAAGGTCTTCCTAGCAATACATGGCATACATTCATTGGCATTACATCACACAATATCACATCTTTATAAGTACCAATCTGTATCTCTACCTTGCATTGTTCAGTCATAATAATTTGATGTCCTCTCTGTAGCCATGATACTTTGTAAGGAGTAGGGTGTACTGCCTTCACTAATCCTAGCTTGTCTACCATCTTTGTAGAAACAAGGTTATCAGTGCTTCCACTGTAAATTATCACTTTACAACATTTACCTTTGGATTTTCAAGTAGTTCTGAATAAAGTCTTCCTCTGAGTTGGTTCTCTAGTCTCTTTCTTTGCTTTAAGCAATGCCCTTTTCAACAAGAAGGATTCTCCTACTTCAGGGGATTCTACCTTGTCTATAATTTGAGGTTTTTCTTCCTTTGCCTTAGCCACATTCACATTCCCCTGACTTGTTGTTCTATTATGAGGACAATCCCATGATCCATGTCCCCATTCTCCACGTGTAACATCAAATATCTCTTCCTCAACCTCTTCCTCTCGGTGCAAATCTTCCTCCATTAAAATCTCCCCTCTGTGGTGGTCTATTACTTGAACTTTCTACTCCACTCTGATGTTGTTGAACCCTTGGTCTGGTAGTTCCTCTACCTCTTACTGAACTTTTCCCTTTATTCCTTTGATTTTGTTTCCTCAACATCTTCTCTTCTACCTTCAAACCTACTTGATAGGCATCTTCAATGGTCTTCAGACTCAGCAAGTTGATCTCATCCTGTATGTCATATATTAAGCCATTAATATATCTGGCTACCTTCTCCATGTCATCCTCTGCATGTCCTGCTCTAATACTCAATCTATAAAACTCTTTTGTATATTATTTAACAAGAATTTCTTTTTGCCTTAAATCTTGTAACTATTTGAAAAGATTTAACTGATAATCTTTTGGCATAAATTTAGCTTTCATTTTACTCACCATTTGTCCCATTACTTGATCTTGGACTTTCCTTTTCTTGTTCTGGATGTTTGTAGTTCATCCCGCCAAATAGTTGCATGACCCTTCAATCTGGTAACTGCAAATTTCACCTTCTTTCAGTCATCAACCTCTTCATAGTCAAAATATTTGTCCAATGAACTGATCCAATCCATTAGCTCTTCTGCATTGAGACTCCCTTCATACGCAAGAATTTCTACCTTTGGTTTTCCACCTACTTTAGCCAACATCTTGATAACTTTGGTAGTTTCATTTTCCTCCTCTTATTCTTCCTTAGAAGATTATTCTGCAGCACTGTCAACTCCTTCATTAGGCGTTCTCCTCTGAGCAATCTCCATTCTGTCCATCCTTGTACATATAATCCGGATCTCTTCCAGTAGAACTGCATTTGCTTTAGGTCTTCCTCGACCTATGCCAGCTCCTCTCCTTGGCGGCATGTTTATTGTAGTCAAATTCAATCTCTGTGCTCTGATACCAAAATGACGTAGGAGGCTGATGAAAACAAGGTGGTAGTCTTTAAACTAGACTATTGGTTACTTTATAACCAATCAGATGCTTTCAAGAATATTTTGTACGTGGATTACTTTACACTGAGGGTCTCACTTTTCTTCTAAAGATGTCAGTCCCACATTGACTTTCCATTTTTCCTTTTTAAACAGGTGCTTCACTCTGCACTGTTGATCTCCTCTCTCCAGATCTAACAGTCATCACTCAACACGATCAACAAAAAAACTCGGTGATCACTCTACGCTGTTGATATCCTCTCTCCAAACCTAACAGTCAACACTCAACCTGATCAACAAAACAATCCATTGATCTGCCGCCGTTGATCCAAGTGCACTGGAGCCAATGGTTAATAATGATATCAGTTGAACCACTTGCATGAAGATTACCCCCTCGATAAAGAAGTTTTCTCTCTCCACCCAAGTGCTACGTGTCGCTTGTTTAGTGGAATTGGGTGACTACCCTGAATACCACTTACAACTTTTCCTTTGCCCGATAACCACCATCGCTCATAAAAACCACTTTTCCAATATAACCACGTGCATTAAAGAAAACTTAAATAAAGTGTTGAATCAATGTTTTAACGCTTAATTCCAAGATTACCTGTTAACACTAAATGACTGCGATTTAGTGGAAAAACACATAAAAACTGAGATTTACCATTAAAGTGTGAAAACAAATAAAATACCTGGTTATGTTCTAAACACGGATACATAGAAGTAAATGAGAGTCCATACTAGGAATAACACACATATGCACATTGAATCAAATTCTTTAATATAATAGAGGTTACAGAGTCTTGGCCCTCTTGGCTCAATTACAACGATTTATCTGACCTCTGTCTCAATCTCAAAACACTATCTAACACTCAAACTCTTGCCTCTCACTCAACTCTCAATCATCTCAGCTAATCCCTTTCCATTACATTTTCTTTTCTTTTATAATTCAATCCTATTCTAATTGCATTAATAGCTCGATCTCTATTTTAATCAATCTAACAAACAAATATCTATCTTTAAGCTCTATTACACACTTATACTAACAAATTATCCCTTAATCTAAAATAATACTATTTTCTAATTATTACAATAATGAAGTAAAGATCATTTTCGAGAGATCCAACCCTCTCTACCAAAACTAGCTTTTGACCACTCAGGTCAGTGAAATTCAACTCATTTAGCCACAACATGTGAACAAGCCATCACATTGTTGGCTAAATCCAGATGCTCCTACATCAGACTGCCGGGGAAAAAAAAAATCATCCCTCAGACTTTCAGGGTTTACTCCATACTTCTGCAACTCTGTTGTTGTCAACCAACTAGCATTCTCCACTGGCTGTCCTTTCCATTTGACTAGATATTGAAAATAAACCTGTCCTTCGGTTCTTTTGGATACTCTTTTCTCCAAAACAACTTCCACCACTTTCTTAACTGTCTTTGGCATTTATTATTCCCAGTTCAAAGTTTGAACTTCATCTTCTGTAGTTTCCTCCTGTAGCTCTGTCTGTGTCTCTTTGTATGGATACAAATCTTCAACATTGAAGATAGGTGATATTACAATCCCTTCTGGCAATTCAATTTCATAAGCATTAGTTAAAAACTTTCTTACAATTCTACATGGTCCTATCTTTTTCATTTTTAGTTTATTTTAAATATTAGCAGGGAATCTTTCTTTTCTCAAATACACCATCACTAAATCTCCCACTTGGAATTATTTCTCTCTTCTTTTCATATCTACTCTCTGTTTGTATTTTCCACTGCTTTCCTGCAATATGTTTGTATTTTCCCTCATAGAACATTTGGGAATGCACAAATTTTTACCTTTAAACAATAAACCTCTTTGGATAAGATAATCTAACCACTGAATTATGTTATGAACTATTGGATTTTGTACTGTTGTATAAATATCTTTGAAATCTACATCATCTTCATACATTTCAACCATTTCTTCAAATCCTACAACACCAACTTTTAGTTCTTGCACAATGAAATTTACCCTACTTAAAGCATCAGCAACTTTGTTCAACTTACCATTTGTGTGTTTTATCACAAAGTAAAGCTTTGCAAAAAATCTACCCACTTGGCATGTTTCTGGTTCAATTTTGGCTGGTTGTTTATGAACTGTAATGCATGATTGTTAGAATACAATATAAACTCCTTTGGTAGCAAATAATGTCTCCATTTTTTTAAGGCTTGTACAATAGCACAAAATTCTTTATCAAAAGAAGAATACTTCTTCTTAGCTTCATTTAACTTCTTACTGAAGTATGTTATTGGTCTTTGTTGCTGACTCAAAATTGTTCCAATTGCAACTCCACTAGCATCTGTTTCAACTTGAAATACTTTTTGAAAATCAAGTAAAGCTAACACTGGTTTCTCTGTGATTTTCCTCGTCAATAACTTAAAATTCCTGTCTGCTGCTTCCGTCCACTTGAATGGCTGATTAGTCTCCTTGATTCTTTCAATAATTAGTGCACAAATCTGACTAAAACCTCTAATAAATTTCCTATAAAACTTGCAAGACCATGAAAACTTCTTACCTCAAATATATTCCTTGGAATAGGTTAGTTCCAAATTGCTTGGACTTTCTCTGGATCCATTTTCAACCCTTCTTTAGAAACTACAAATCCCAAGTAAATTAATTCTTCTTTCATGAAACTACATTCTTCAGATTTATCAGTAGTTTCTCTTTCTCCAGAGTCCTTAAAACCAATTTAAGATGCTCTAGATGTTCTTCTTTACTTCTAATAAAGACTAGAATATCATCAAAATAAACAATAACAAACTTGCCTGCATATTCCTTCAAGACTTCATTCATCAATCTCATGAATGTGTTAGGTGCATTAGTGAGTCCAAAAGGCATCACTAACCACTCAAACAACCCACTGTTTGTTTTAAATGCAGTCTTCCACTCATCTCCTTCTCTACTTATTATTTGATGATATCCACTCTTCAGATCTATTTTAGTAAAATACTTTGACCCATTCAAACAATCCATCAAATCATCCATGCGTGGTAAAGGAAATCTATACCTTATAGTGATATGTTTATGGCTCTAGAATCTGTACACATATGCCATTCACCTCCTTTCTTTGGACTGAGTACTGTTGGTATAGAACATGGACTAAGACTCTCTCTGATTAGTCCCTTATCCATCAGTTCTTGCACTTGTCTTCCAACTTCTTTATTCTCTTGAGGAGTTAATCTGTATGCTGCTTTTTTTGGAAAACTTGCTCCTAGTATTAGATCAGTATTATGATTAATACTCCTGATTGGTGGGAATGCATTTGGCAACTCATCCACAATAATATCAGCAAAATCATTCAACAAAGTTTTGATTTCTTCAGGTAAATCATCTAAGTTTGTGAAAGTCAATATTACCTTAGGTCTCCCTATGACATAAAAATGCATTTCTTCACCTTTTCCAAGCTCTTGCAACAACTCCTTTCCACTCATCAGCATAACACTGTTTCCAGGTGCTCCTTTGTCAGCTTCATCCTTCAATGGCAGCAGTGTATGCTTATTTCCATCCTTCTCCAGAGTATAAGTATTTTTCCTTCCATCATGAATAGCTTTCCGATCAAATTACCAAGGTCTTCCCAGCAATACATGGCATACATCCATTGGCATTACATCACACAATATCACATCTTTATAAGTACCAATCTATATCCCTACCTTGCATTGTTCTGTCACAATAATCTGGTGTCCTATCTGCAACCATGACACTTTGTAAGGAGTATGGTGTACTGCCTTCACTAATCCTAGCTTTTCCACCATCTCTATAGAAACAAGGTTATCAGTGCTTCCACTGTCAACTATCACTTTACAACATTTACCTTTGGATTTGCATGTAGTT